>JAFBMS010000372.1:0-163463 GCA_019788955.1 Albula glossodonta
GCCACAGCCGAGTCCAAGCCGTGTGTGCTGGGTTGCGGCGCTGAGTGGGGGGTGGCGGGAGCGGGGTGGGCAGCGTGGGCATCCTGCTGGGAACCAACAGGCATGTTTTTTAAATTTGAATCCTTTTTCCTAACCCGAATGTTCAACCGAACTGGTTGATCTCACCGCAGCACCCCGCCCCTCACAGCTATGGGAGGAGAAATCACATGTCAGCAATGTCGCTTCTTTTTCACGTTGCGGCACCACCAGTCGCACACTGCCTATGACGTCGGAGGAAGACGTAGTCAGCGTACAATTGGTTCGTGCCGCTGCAGGCGCCCAAGCAGGGCCAATGAGAGATTATTCGCTCGACCTACCCTGTATCGAACCCCCGGTGAGGCTGGCCAATTGTTGCCTTGCCAAATGGAGCCTCTGGCCATGGTTGGGAATGGCGAGGTCGGGAATCGAACCCCCAACCTAAGGACACGTAGGCAGGAATTTATCCCACAAGCCACTTGTATTAGGACAGCACCATTGTGATAAATGTTACTGGTAAGCAGATAACAGTCTGAGTCCTCCTCTTCACCTGTATTCAGCTGTCGGCCTTTTGAAATCCAATTCTTTTTAAGCTTTCTCATATATTGTGGTCTGACAGGTTTCTATCTGTGTAGTTTAGAAAATTAAATTTTTAATTATTTATTTGCCTCCTGTTGTCGCATAGTCAAGAATTACTGAATTAGTGTCTCTGGACGGTGTTCTATGATTTTGTTTTTGAATAATTTCCTGGCTTTAGCACTCCTGGTACTCTGTGGGTAGATAACCTTGAAGGAGTTCTGCCCTGCCTGCTGCAGCACTCTCTGTTCGGCCTGGCCTAAATTGTTACTTGTTGCCATTTGTTTTTTTTTTACTAGCCTGTGCTGAGCTGGCCTGTCAATCAAGCTGCTTTCCAACTGTCAATTTTAATTGTCACTTTTTCCAGTTGGGACACCCAGCTAGGTGGCTAATGGTAATGCTACACACTTTAATTCTGTGATGAATTAAATCAAAGAATTTCCAATTGCTTATTTAAAGAATGAAAAGGACCTTACAAATAACTGAACTTACGGATTGTCAATAAGGATGTCATATTAGTTTTGTATTTGTGTTTAATTTGTAGTTTATTTCAGTTAATCCATTCTGAAGATGTTTTTATCAAGAGCTCATCTTTCTGTGATTCACCCTCCATTCAGAACAAATTTTATTCTTTGCCTTTGAGTCTTATATCAGTGGAAGTTTCCTTTCTCACATTTGAGAGGCTGAACACATTAGCAAGGCAACCGTTACTCTTCCTGTTACTCTTCTGCACTGTTAAGATAATATGTGATGCAGCCCACATCATTACAAATGCTGAATCCAAGTGGCCAGGCTCTGTCCATGACTCAGCTTAAATTTTTACAAAAATTACACTGTACGCCCATATGATTATAGGACAGTTTGATGGTGTCCTACTTGGGGACAGAGAGTTCCCCTACCTGCCCTCTCTGATGACCTCTTACCCTGACCCTGAACCGTCTCTACATGTTATCATATTCTCTTAGTTATACAGTCAACTCCAGAATTATTGGAACCCCTGACTGGAAATGCAGTAAAAATACAATAAAAAAAAAATTATTGAGATAAACTCAAAATGCATAGATGTGAAAAACATTGTCGTTTATGAACATTCCTATTCCAAAATCATAGATTTATTTAACAAATAAATAAAAACATTAAAAAGAAGGATTCATAATTATTGGGTCTTATACAGTTTGACAACGTTAAGGCACACATTTGGATGGATTTTGGACCATTCTTCTTTGCAGATCCTTTCAAGATCATTCACATTCTTGGGTTTGTGCTTATCACCCGCCCTCTTCAGTTTAGCCCACAGATTTTCCATCGTATTGAGGTCTGGTGACTGAGATGGCCATTGCAGAACATTGATTTTGTTGTGCCAGAAATATTTCAGTGTGGATTCGGAGGTGTGCTTTGGGTCATTGTCTTGGTGGAAAGTTCACCTACAGCCAAGTCTCAGCCTTCTGGCAGAGGCAACCAGATTGTCAGCCAAAATTGCCTTATACTTGGTGGAATCCATTGAGCCATCGATCTTTACCAGCGCCCCTGGACCTCTGAAATTAAAACAGCCCCAAAACATCACTGACCCACCACCATGTTTCACCGTGTGTATGAGGTGCCTTTCCTTGTATGCATCTGTTTTTGGACGCCAAAAATGCCGATGCTTTATCTGAACAAAACATTTAATTCTGGTCTTATCTGACCAGTTATGAAAGTCTACAACCATCTGTCTCTTTTAAACTGTCTTTTTTTTGTGTTTTCTTCATGTTGTTGCATGGCAAAGGGATTTTTTTATGCGTGGTACCTCATTTTTATACCCTAGTGAAACTGGAAGTGATGTAATGATAAAATATAGTTCCCTAACTCTTAGATGAACTTAAATTAGATGAATTTCATTCCTGGCTTAAATTTGGTAGATTTTATTAATGATAATATTTAGGGGTGCCATTAATTGTGAAACTTTGATCTGGAGGAAATTATTTTTTGATTAAATTAATGAATGATTGGTTGGCTCAATTGAAACATTAATACACAACAGTAGTTGTTACATGTTGGCATTTTGAGTTTATCTCCATACTGTTGTTATGTATTTTTTGTTGTAATTTTACCACATTTTCAGTCAGTTTTCCTGTGTGTGTTGTGCACATGAGGATAAACGCAGGAGTAAGAGCTGGGATAGTAAGAGAGGGAACAATGGGTTCTTCCTAGTTTTATAACTTTCTTGCCCATTGCATATTTCTGGGGTTACAGAATTTGCCGACTGTAACTGAGGATGTCAGGTTGGGGCGGTGCTATAAACATCACTGGTGTTTCCTGTGGAGTGTGTGGAAATGTAGTTCCATTGTCCCTACACCCCCCTTTGGTCTCAGGATGTGGCTTAAGCCAGTATTCCTTTACAGCGCAAAAGTCATTCAACATCCCACAGGTCCTCAAGTTCATTTGACAGGTTATGACAGTTTGGCAAATCTGGGCAGTTCATACACAGCTGTAGACATCTGGGCAGTTATGTGTAACATTTAACCAATCATGAAAACATATCAAAAGAGAACACTACTAACAGTCAAGGACTGACTATTAAGGTACACGCATGTCTACTGACAAACTCAATCAATAAAATATAATGGAAAATAAGAAAACAGTAGCACCTGGGAGGTTTATGCTTAAAGTGGTCAGGAGTGTTAGTGAGGTAGAGTATGAGTGTTCAGTGATCCAGTCATGAGAAGTCTGAGGGGGGTGCCCTATGGATCAGATGAACTTTTGACTACAGCTTTAGGTCTGGTCTGGCCCAGAATGGACTGGACTGTTTAGACCCTTCAGACAGGAGCTGCTGTGGAAGGGTGATTCCTGGCTGTTACCCCCAGGTACCCTTGTGCTGTTCTGACAGAGACTGTTTATCCTGGTGACTGTATCAAGAAATGGAAATGAAGACATAATGATCTCATTTCTATAGGTCATCCTAGTTTGTGTGATATCCTAACCAGGAGATATATGTTAACAGTCTTACATTAGTGGTACTTCCTGAAGTCCAGCTTATTACTGACATACATGACACTGGGTCAGTGAGCAGCTACTCACAATGAGGAGGTGTTGTGAAAAATGTAACAATGGGGCAGCACTCTAGGGATGTGCCCAATGCACCTGCAAAGATCATCCTGTAGCTGTGGTTGCCTGATTGGGCTGGGTTTAACAGTCTACAGTAACTGACCAAATTACCATTAAGGTGGAGTTGAACAAAGAGAGAAGAGAGTGATGGAGGAGGAGAGGTACTCTGTTTGCAGGTTTCCTTTTTCTGATGAGCATATGGGAACTTATATTCCTTTCTAAGCAGTGCAGCTACTGTCAAACTATTCTGAGCTTCCTTCCCCATCTGTGTCTGTACCTGTGGGTCTACCTGAATTATCTTCTCTCCAATTTTTGCTGTCAACTACGACAGGAGTAAAATTTTTGGCCAAAAGGTTTTCTTAATGTGTTTTTGGGGCTCTAAGGTTCTGAGGGAGTGACTTGGCACTTGCTCTGGACCTTCTGGTCAACCTCAGTTTTTTCATTTGTGGCACGATACACAAGTTGTCCCAAATGGTCTGGGCTCCTCTTTTTATATTATGCATTGATTGTTTATCTCTTGAGGACAAAACAACATGAATATGAATACAAGAGTGGAAGTTGTGTAAGAAGAGAGATTTGAAAGTTTGACTGTCTTCTACACCTGGCCTGTATTTAGACATGCTGTAGCTACATACATAATTTTTTTTGCAATTGACCATGATGAAGTTCTCCTGCATCATGTCCACTTCATGCTGTGGAAGACTTTTTTTTAGTTTCCAGTCTTGCCTGCGTTAATGTTTTGTGGTTGCAATCTTTTACGATTTTGTGTGTTTTTGTAAAATGAGGCCAGACTTTCTACTGTTTCTGTGGCATAGTGAATGCACTTCATGGTGAACAAACAAGCTGAAGGCATTTTCCTCCTCTGGCATGTAGTTGCATAGGTCAGTGTGATGGTAAGCCAGTCAGATATAACCTTAAATTTTCACAAAACTAATGGTGATTGGCATGCAGATTGTTATGATGGATGTTATTTCTTGGATAAAAATTACAGTACAGAAATTTGGCACTGAATTTTTTTACATATCCCATTAGTATAGGCAATAAAATCAATGGCTGCTCTGTTCTGAAGAGTTGTGTTTTCCCCTCTAAATTATAAAAAGTGTTGATGGTGTCAATATTGTCTCAAACTGTTCAACAGTATCAGTGAGGTATCAATAAGATCTCAATGATACCCATCCCTAGTGAGAGGTAACTGTAGTGAAACACAGTTTGTGTTCCCTGTGTGGAGGGGGATAAATCATACGATTGTCAGAAGATTTGTGCTAAGATCTTCTGGTCCCCCCTTTGGAAGGGTGCAGGATTAAAGGCCTGAATAGACTGAAAGGTTTTGGTTAGAGGAAGGAGAAGAATGATGCTCAGAGTCACAAGTAGTCCCCCCTTTCCCCTTTTCACTGTGTGGAGAGTGAGATATCAGCACATGGTCTGATGTGGTTTCCACTGAAACTCTGCTTAGTGAAGTAGAGTGGGACCTGAGGTCGGCTAGACCGGATATTGGATGCAGATCAGAATGCAAAGTGTTTCTGTGCACCTGGTTATATGTGGCTCCTTGCAGAATTGAGGTGAGTGGGGATGAGATGTTAATCGCTGAAAGAAAAGAAGGAGCGTCATGTGACTGCAGTACTGCAGGGCGTTCACTTTTAAGATGGGAAAACTCCTCTCTGTAGGAGCAGAGGTCTGATTTGGCAGAATGGAAATCATCCAGGTACTGCAGAGCTTTTTTGCTAAAGGTTTTTAGATCTTGGACGATGTTTGTTTTTGACCTTTCAGGTTTACAATCTCACTCCCTAGTTACTCATTTGCAAAGGAGGGCAAGGCTGGCTTGCCTTGAGAGAGCCAAGACAGAGCATGACTGTGTATAATTCAGTTCAAACTAAGGGTTAAGGGCAATTTAATAATGCCATTAAATTTCAGAGGTACTGAAGATGTTGGTATGCCATTAAAATGACCAAATGGACAATTATTTTCATGATTCAGAGATAATAATAATTGGGCAGTCTGTAGTCTAGTGGCTAAGGTGCATGACTGGGATCCCCAAGCTTAGCCATAACAAGAACACCATTGCTGCTGGACCCTTAATTTAGTTGGTTGAGGATGAACAAGGAAAAGAAAATTGTGGGAAAAAACAATATTTTCGAGTGGAGTTAACAAGTTTTGGGAGATCCGCTTCCAGGATTTACCCGACGCCGCCGAACTGCACGAGAGTGAGAGACTTCCATCAATTGTAAGCCATTTTTTCATTATCATTCCCGTTTGGAATGCTGGGCTTCTTTCTTTTGACGAGGGAAGGTTTGTTGGAGCTCTCAGTCCAGCAGGCTCCACTCAGACATTGTAGGCGATCACTCCAGTAAAAGTGGAGTGCGTGAACTTGACTACTTGGTGGAAGTCTCTCGCCTAAAGGATGTTTTAGAACACAACTGGCAGGCTAAATACTTGGCTACAGTATGAAACATCGATTTGACTGCATTCAGAATTTAAATATGATTATCAAACCTACTTTACTGCTGTCTCATATGACCGTCTATGATTGAGTTTACTTTGTAAAGGTACCAGAGTCAGACATGACGGCGCCATTTTGAGTCCCTATAGATTCACAGTTGTAGCTCTGTGGTAACCCCTCATAACTCCACAGAAAAATATTTTAGTCACAGTTACATTTATCCTAGTTACATAAATTCATGTTATGGAACTTGACACAACTAGGTAGGAAACATTCAAGTCACAACTGAGGTCAACTCAGGCTATGTGTCAGTAGGCTAAATTATGGCGAATACAAGATTATAAAGCGAGACCTGTACAAAAACTATGTGAACTCAAAGCAAGGTTTTTACTAAAACCTGACATCGCCAACAGCCAAGCTGATTTGGCAATTAGGATCAAACAAGCAGTGGAGCTTGCTTCTCCAGCCACAATAAGAGACTCAACAGAGAAGCTTTTCTGCCAGAGATTGAGAGTGAGGCTATGTACCAGCTACCAAGCAAACTTATTCTATTGGCGAGGTACTAGCTCGGCTACCCACAAGGTGTATGTTGAATATTCTGTTCTGTTTTACACCAAATTGGTGACTTTGGCAGATGAAACTTTAATTTGGATACCATTAGTGGCTTGTGAAGTTGAGCGACACAAACCGCGCACAGCCATAAGCTAGCGGTACCGCTGCAACGCAGCACTTCATTATTATATCCTCACAATAGTTTTGCCATGAATGTGTCGCAGGGATAACAGCGCTCTCTAGTGGACTCATTTAGTAACTGCAGCAGAGCTTAGAGAGGAGCCAAAGCATTTAGATACAGCAAAACTGTTCTGAATAAGGGCCCCAATGGATCCAGCTTTGTGTGTTGTTTCATTTCTGGTTTTATGCTACCGGTTAATGCTATAGCTGTGTTGGGTTTCTCGTAAAACGGAGTATTATTGTTGTAGAGGTTCATTATTTTCAGTTGCATCAAAGACAAGTAAACACAACAAAAGATGGGAAAAGATGCACAGCCAAAATATTAACTTGCTTCTAACCCTAATCACAAAAGTTTGATAATTCAGATCTTGTGTAAAATTATATTTCAAATGATATAGGGTTACACAGAGTTTTCTGGCACACGGCATAGGGTTATATATTTGTGAATCAGGTAATTCAGCGGCACAGTGCCACAGAATGAATTTATGCTAGATATATGACATTGACAGTGAGAGTTTAATCATACTTCAAAATGTGGGTATTTATACAGACTATACTGAAGTATCAAAGGCTTTCCAGGTACTGGGAAAAATCACTCAATTCCAGAGAATTACAGAGCACTTTCCATCCAGCATATTGTGAGAGTTTGAGGATAAGGAGACTGTGATACCTTTGGATGCTGAGCACATTGACCCAGAACCTGGTAAATGCTGGACTGTGATGCCAGTACAGGAGCAGGAGACGTCAGGGCCAGTTGGAAGTGGCAAAGTGAACACAGAATTTGAAAATACTTTGGTTTCACACCAGTTAATCATTGTCAGTCATACAACTAGTAACACAACTAAATACTAAAATAAGGACCACAATAAAATTGAAAATGAGCTTTTCTAGATGTTGCAACTTTGAGGAATGAATAATGCACTGATTTACGAGAACCAAAGAAAAAATATGAGCATGTTTAAAGATGCATAAAGTGCATTAAAATAATTTTGTTTCCTGAATCAGACTGATGATTGTGATTAAAAATTGTAATCAAAATATTTAGCAAACTAATTGGGATTATAATTTTAACCATAATCAATCATTTCTGAATTTCAGGCCAGTAAATTGAACAGAAGCACCTGTGAATGTTCTAAAATGCAGACCTGATTATAAACAAGCACTGAAACTGACTGATGCCTGAAAACAGGGAAAGCAGACTGTAGTAGCCTAGAATATTTATTGCTTTTTGGTTCTGTAATTTTGCCTTTAATTTTTTCAGAGAGTGGCAGATAAGTATCAGAGAATAAATATTTTTGTTTCTTATTTTAGCACCTTAATTTTTTGTAGTTAAACATCAAAAAATTATTTTAGTTTCCTGCTGATGGCTCAGTGATGTGCACTGTTTTGACATTGGTGTTCCTACGTTGGGGTTTTTTGGTAAAATTCATAAAATAAATAACTATCAAAAAGTTTGGTCACAGATCATTGAGAAATGATCACCATCGGAACAGACACGCTGCACTGCTGATCAGATGTGAACTAAAAACCCCCTTGCCTTCCTGTGACTACTCCTGTGAACCTTTAGCTGTGTGATAATGTTTGCTTTTTACTCTCATTGGAAGGAAATAAAAACTTCTCCCAACATGTCAAGCTAACTCACTATTCACTCTAAAGGCTGGAATTTGCTTTAATAATGAAATACTGTATAAAAGGATCTGATAACTCCATCCTTAGCCCTGCTGTCCACACTTGGCTCAGGGGCATGAGTAGGACCATAAGTGAGGCTTTAAACCCAGAGTTAGCCTGAAAAAGACTGTGGAAAAGGTAGCTGGGCCATTATCCCCAATTCTGACAGAACTGAATAGAGGAAAAGGGGCTATTTGGGTCAGAAGCACAGCTGTAGAACTGTCAGACTTGAGCAGGACATCTTATTCTCAGGTGTTGCAGTGCTGCAGTTGGAGAGTGTAGCACAGACATCTTCCTCAGAGCATTGTAGATCTTACAATCCTCAATATCGCTCTTTATCAGTGAGCACTATCAATACAACATTTAAAATATTAATTGTTTAATATTAACACATCACCTCTTTCTTTCAGACTCAGCAGCTGTGGTCTTACAGAGGAGTCCTGTGAAATTGTGGCTTCAGCTCTCCAGTCATCAAACTCACCCGTGAGAGAGCTGGACCTCAGCAACAATAACCTGGGAGATTCAGGAGTGAAGCTGCTCTGTGCTGGACTGAAGAGTCCAAACTGTAAACTACAGACACTGCACCTCAGCTACAATAACCTGGGAGATTCAGGAGTGAAGCTGCTCTGTGCTGGACTGAAGAGTCCAAACTGTAAACTACAGACACTGGGGTGAGTAGTGCTGTGTACTTTGTGACTTTTAGTAAATAGTTAGTGATTATGGCTCCGTACAGTGAAACCTTAAACAGCTCCTTCTCTCAATCCAACTTCTCCTCTCTCCAGCCTTCCTTCCTTTGTTCACATTGGTCCCATCCCTCTCTTCTTACTCCTCTATCACAGCAAAGTAAAGCAGAATAAAACCCCATGAGTCTTAGGGTTGCCAGCTGTGTGGTTCCTGACCAGAATTATCTTGTGTTGAAGTTCAGTGTGAAAGTGGGATTATGTGTGTGTTCTATCCATAGACTAATGTCGAGACAGCAACATGCATTTCATGGTTATTTACCCTGCTCCCTTCTTTTATGGCCCCTTGCCATGCACCCAGACACGGCCTGAGAGGGACAAATGGACTCCACCCCCTTGTTAATATCCCTGAATCAGTGACCAAAGAGACAACAGGCTTTTCAAGCATGGCAAGGAGCAGAGCTTTACTCAGAAACTAAAACGAAACACTTATGAAAGCCACCTGCAGAGCCTGCAGCATGTAGGTAGGAGATAGTTTGTTGGACGTGGCGTGCCCTTTTCTTGGTGATCTCATCAGCACTGAAGCTCTAATAATTTGCAGAGCTTTACATGGGGAGAGGGAGATTAGATCCTGATTAGATAGCTATTCTATCATTCCCTGATGACTATTTTTGTGAATGCTACCATTTTTCTCACCTTAAATTTATTTTTTAAAAATAACACTCATGATTACAGGACAGTTTGATGGGACAGAGAGTTCCCCTACCTGCCCTCTCTGGTGACCTCTTACCCTGACCCTGAACCTTCTCTATATGTTGTCTACATTCTCTATGTAACATCCAATTTACCATCAGTTTAGGTGAATATTGAATGAGTGGACTATGCTTTTTACAAGTTTATAGTCTTATAAATTTACTTTCGACTCATTGACTCAGTCAGCATATTTTTCTGTGTTGGACTGAGAGTAGTTATAGTGTGAGAGTGTGTGAGTTTTCCTGTGTGTGTTCTGCACATGAGGATAAACTTATGAGTAAGAGCTGGGAGAGTAAGAGAGGGAACAATGGAACAATTCTTCCTAGTTCTATAACTTTCATTGCCCATTGTGTTTTTCTGGGGTTACAGAATTAGCTTACTGTAACTGAGGATGTCAGGCTGGGGCGGTGCTATAAACATCACTGGTGTTTCCTGTGGAGTGTGTGGAAATGTAGTTCCATTGTCCCTACACCCCCCTTTGGTCTCAGGTTGTGGCTTAAGCCAGTATTCCTTTAGAGCGCAAAATTCATTCAACATTCCACAGGTCCTCAAGTTCATTTGAATGGTTATGACAGTTTGGCAAATCTGGGCAGTTCATACACAGCTGTAGACATCTGAGCAGTTATATGTAACATTTAACCAATCATGAAAACATATCAAAAGAGAACACTACTAACAGTCAAGGACTGACTATTAAGGTACACTCATATCTACTGACAAACTCAATCAATAAAACATAATGGAAAATAAGAAAACAGCAGCACCTGGGAGGTTTATGCTTAAAGTGGTCAGGAGTGTTAGTGAGGTAGAGTATGAGTTGTCAGTGATCCAGTCATGAGAAGTCTGAGGGGGGGTGCCCTATGGATCAGATGAACATTTGACGACAGTTTGAGGTCTGGTCTGGCCCAGACTGGACTGGACTGCATACTCCCTTCAGACAGGAGCTGCTGTGGAAGGGTGATTCCTGGCTGTTACCCCCAGGTACCCTTGTGCTGTTCTGACAGAGACTGTTTATCCTGGTGACTGTATCAAGAAATGGAAATGAAGACATAATGATCTCATTTCTATAGGTCATCCTAGTTTGTGTGATATCCTAACCAGGAGATATATGTTAACAGTCTTACATTAGTGGTACTTCCTGAAGTCCAGCTAATTACTGACATACATGACACTGGGTCAGTGAGCAGCTACTCACAATGAGGAGGTGTTGTGAAAAATGTAACAATGGGGCAGCACTCTAGGGATGTGCCCAATGCACCTGCAAAGATCATCCTGTAGCTGTGGTTGCCTGATTGGGCTGGGTTTAACAGTCTACAGTAACTGACTAAATTACCATTAAGGTGGAGTTGAACAAAGAGAGAAGAGAGTGATGGAGGAGGAGAGGTACTCTGTTTGCAGGTTTCCTTTTCCTGATGAGCATATGGGAACTTATGTTCCTTTCTAAGCAGTGCAGCTACTGTCAAACTATTCTGAGCTTCCTTCCCCATCTGTGTCTGTACCTGTGGGTCTACCTGAATTATCTTCTCTCCAATTTTTGCTGTCATTGGATTGAGAAAACCAACTACGACAGGAGTAAAATTTTTGGCCAAAAGGTTTTCTTAATGTGTTTTTGGGGCTCTAAGGTTCTGAGGGAGTGACTTGGCACTTGCTCTGGACCTTCTGGTCAACCTCAATTTTTTCATTTGTGGCACGATACGCAGGGTGTCCCAAATGATCTGGGCTTCCCTTTTAATCTTATGCATTGATTGTTTATTTCTTAAGGACAAAACAACATGAGTGTGAATACAGGGGTCGAGGTCATGTAAGAGGAGAGATTTGAAAGTTTGACTCTCTTCTGTACCTGGCATATCTCTAGCGTGTATTTAGACATACTGTAGCAACATATATTATTTTTTTTGCAACTGAACATGAAGTTCTTGTGCATCATGTCCACTCCATGCTGTGGAAGACGGTTTGTTTAGTTTATTGTATTTCCAGTTTTGCCTGCTTTTAAGTTTTGTGGTTGCAATCTTTTGTGATGTTTGGGCCAGCTTATATCGGGGAAGCCCCACCCATCCAGCTTGTACCAACTTTGCACAACAAACAAACATTAACATGTATCATAATATGCAGATAACAGGGATAACAAATAGATCACATCCATACATTTCAATATAATGTATCATGATTTCATCGTTCCTCTGCAATGATAGTCTTATATTTGTTATACAAAACAGCACTAAATTACAAAAACATTTCAAACAATTTCTTTAAAATGGTGGCGTCTGAGGACCGCCCTGAAATGTATCCATGCTTTTGGGTCAGGCGCTTCATAAGCCTGCCCAGCTAAATGCTCGGTTTGGTCCCTTCCACCCTCCGTAGTACCCGGAAGCATTACTACAGCAACCGAAAGAAACGAAAACAGCACAAACACTGAGCACTCCAACATACACCGAACAATAACCAGATAAGTAAAATAAAAGACTCAAAACAATAACCAAATGTGTGTATTAGTGTGATTAAGGTTGGCATATTAAACAGAGAGGGAAAAACGAATGCAGAATGTTCATGTATGTGTGTATGACCCAGGGCATATGCTAACACAACTGTGTGTGCACTCACTGCAAGCTAGCTACCACAGACAGGGGAACTTTGTATGGGAAAAAAAGTGAGCATTAAATGGCGCCGCAAGCCATGACAGAGCCCTCCGTCACAGTGTGTTATTGTAAAATGAAGCCAGACTTTCTACTGTTTTTGTGGCAAACTGTTCAACAGTATCAGAAAGGAATCAATATGATCTTAATGATACCTATCCCTAGTGAGAGGTAACTGCAGTGAAACACAGTTTGTGTTGCCTGTGTGGAGGGGGATAAATCATTAGATTGTCAAAAGTTTCGTGCTGAGATCTTCTGGTCCCCCCTTTGGAAGGGTGCACAGTAAAACTGGCTTCATTCTCCTGCTGGGAGGAAACACTGGTGATTTAACACGCTCTCTGGTGAGAATGTTCCACTTCTCTCTCAGAGGCAAAGGCTTAGATGACAGCGGTCTGGGGAGCGATCTCTCATCTGATGCTGTAAACTAAGCATAAGTGCTGTTCAGCCCATAGGTTTGTCCCTTATGGCCAGAGTTTCTTAGAGAGCCCACCTCTTCCTGGTGCAGGTGAGATGAGGTCCATAAAGTTACATCAGCACGGCCAGAGGATTAAAGACCTGAATAGACTGAAAGGTTTTGTTTAGAGGAAGTAGAAGAATGATGCTCAGAGCAGCCAAAACAGTCACAAGTAGACCCTCCTTTCCCCTTTTCACTGTGTGAAGAGTGAGATATCAGCACATAGTCTGATACGGTTTCCACTGAAACACTGCTTAGTGAAGTAGAGTGGGACCTGAGGTCGGCTAGACCGGATATTGGACCCAGATCAGAATGCAAAGTGTTTCTGTGCACCTGGTTATATGTGGCTCCTTGCAGAATTGAGGTGAGTGGGGATGAGACGTTAACCACTTAAATAAAAGAAGGGGCGTCATGTGACTGCATTACTGCAGAGCGTTCACTTTTAAGAGAAAAAATAAAAGGAAAAAATCCTCTCTGTAGGAACAGAGATCTGATTTGGCAGAATGCAAATCATCTAGATACTGCAGAGCTTTTTTGCTAAAGGTTTGTAGATCTTGGAGGATGTTTGTTTTGAGCTTTCAGGTTTACAATCTCACTCCGTAGTTACTCATTTGCAAAGGAGGGCAAGGCTGGCTTGCCTTGAGAGAGCCAAGACAGAGCATGACTGTGTATACTTCAGTTCAAATCAGGTTAAGGGCAATTTACTAAAATTTCAGAGGTACTGAAGATGTTGGTATGCCAGTAAAATGACCAAATGGACAATTATTTTCATGATTCAGAGATAATAATTGGGCAGTCTGTAGTCTAGTGGCTAAGGTGCATGATTGGGGTCCCCAAGGTTGGTGGCTCAAGCCCCAGCTTAGCCACAGCAAGAACACCATTGCCGTTGGACCCTTGAGCAAGTCCCTTAACCCCACATTGCTCCCAGGGGGGATTAACCCTTGGTTAGCCTAATCAATTGTAAGTCACTTTGGATAAATAGCATCTGCTAAATGACTGTAATGATTGTTCATAATTAATTAAAGCTGTCTCTCATATTGATTTGAATGATTAAGGGTGATTTATAATACCAATAATGAATTTCAAAGCTGCTTGGATAGGGGCCCCATTATGTGTTTTGTGAAGAGCCTCACTCCCTCCTTCTTCTACAGGGGCCCCACTCTCTGCCTGTTTTCCAAAATTGAATAGCATTTGTCATTCTAAAAAAAACATTAAATACAGCCAAATGATATTATCACAAAACATTGAATATGCCAAAATCTATCCTCACACATGAGGGCACAACAAAATGTAGAGTAAATGTACAATTCAGCACATGGGAAGCAGAAAATATGAGGATAATGCTGTTCCTCACAAAGGCTCCAGTTAAATGCAGGTGAAGTGTATGTAGTGCAAGAACAAACAGATAACACAATATGTTCATTTTAACAGTCCCAGCACAAGGCACCAATTAAAAGTAATCAACCTCATAAAATGACTTAAGCCATAACCTTCGATTTAAAAAACATGAAATGTATTGTTAATAGGAATTACCATACCCTTTTAACAATACAATTATTGGTAATTGGTATTGGGGATCTAACCAGTTTTTGAAGGCTTTGTTCTATGAATAGAGTGGCTACAGTCAATGTTTAAGTGATAACACAGACAACCAGTTATAAATACAAAGGCTTCATTATTCACAATGATAAAAATATGTGTATGAAAGTGAATCTGAGTGCATGTACATGACTTATAACACACAGAGTGTGTGTGTGTTTTCTCCACAGGCTGGGATGGTGTATATATATATACTGTGTGTGTGTGTGTGTGTGTGTGTGTGTGTGTGTGTGTGTGTGAGTGAGTGACTCCAGCTGGGACACACATATACTGTCACACTCCGAACCCAGCACAGAGGGGTGTGTGTGTGTGTTTTTTCTCCATAAGTTGGTGTATATTTATTGTGTGTGTGTGCGCGCGTGTGTGTGTGTGTGTTTTCTCCACAGGCTGGGTTGGTGTATATTTATAATGTGTGTGTTTGTGTGTGTTTTCTCCACATGCTGGGATGGTGTATATTTATTGTGTGTGTGTGTCTCTCCACAGGCTGGGTTGTTGTATATTTATAGTGTGTGTGTTCTCTCCACAGGCTGGGTTGGTGTATATTTATTGTATGTGTCTGTGTTCTCTCCACAGGCTGGGTTGCTGTAATCTCACAGAGGGCTGCTGTGATGATCTGGCCTCAGTCCTGCATTCTCCCCACTCAGAGCTGAGAGACCTGGAGCTCAGAGACAACGAGCTGCAGGATTCAGGAATGACAGCGCTCTCTGCTGGACTGGAGGACCCACTCTGTAAACTGCAGAGACTGGGGTGAGTAACAAACACAAACCCCCTTTTTCATGAAGGGCTCAAATGTGACCAAATATCCCACTAATATTAATAATGACTCAGGCTAAAGCTTTCTGTTCACTTTGCACAGTCATTCTGTGAAGTTAAAATGTGTGTTTTTCCAATGGCAATTTCAGTGTTCATAAGGGAATAAAATACTGAATTGTTACCTTTGGAAATTATTCATTCAGTATTACAATATTAATTACATACCTTCAATTATACAAAACAAAGAAGTAAATGAGTCAGTCTCACTCATTAAAATAATGACACTAAGGTGTATACTAATTCCACAGCCCTGCAATTTTACATTCAGATTCTGTAAGGTGTGTAACACACTGCTATGTGTTTGATAATGATAATCACCAATTCCACAGCCCTGTCATTTTATATTCAGATTTTGAAAGGTGTGTTTGACCAGAGCTGGTCTCCTCTCTGCAGGCTGTCAGGCTGTCGAGTCACAGAGAGAGGTTGTGATTCTCTGGCTTCAGCTCTGCGTTCAAACCCGTCACACCTGAGAGAGCTGGATCTGAGCTACAATCACCCAGGAGACTCAGGAGTGAGAGCGCTCTCTGCTGCTAAACTGGACACACTTACACTGCTGTAAGTACAGAGAGTTTCCACACTGCACCTCATAGACACACTGCTGTAAGTACAAAGTTTCCACACTGCACCTCAGACACACTGCTGTAAGTACAGAGAGTTTCCACACTGCACCTCATAGACACACTGCTGTAAGTACAGAGAGTTTCCACACTGCACCTCAGACACATTGCTGTAAGTACAGAGAGTTTCCACACTGCACCTCATAGACACACTGCTGTAAGTACAGAGAGTTTCCTCACTGCACCTCATAGACACACTGCTGTAAGTACAGAGAGTTTCCACACTGCACCTCATAGACACACTGCTGTAAGTACAAAGAGTTTCCACACTGTGTCACTCAGTCACTGTCTGTTCTGCTGTTCCTACAGTGTGGACCATGGAGGAGAGAGCAGGAACAAACCAGGACCCAGGAAATGTGAGTCTGTCAGCACTGAACACTCACTCTCTCCATTTCCTCTCCTCCCTCTCTCCCTCTTTCTTGCACATCTATTTTCAGCTCTTTTTTCCAGCCCCTCTCTTCACCATTCTCTTTTTCACGCTCAGACAAAAGTCTGTCCATACTTACAGCACTGTGTGTGTGTGTGCGTGCGTGCGCATATGCATGTGTGTGTGTTTCTCATGGTCATTGAGTTCAGTTTGTGTTTGTTTGCAGATGGTGTTTACAAACATTCGCCCACCTACACATAAACACACACACAAACAACCCCACATACTCCAAACACACACATGAACACACACACACAGAGGTGCACACACATACAAACACAACCCTGTTTCTCTCTTTCTCTCACACACACGAATAACGATAATTAATCTCATTAATGTCTCTGGTTTGCAGATGGCTGTCAGCTCACACTGGATCCAAACACAGTGAATAGATTCCTGTCTCTGTCTGAGGGGAGCAGGAAGGTGACAGACTCAGAGATAGAGCCGCAGCCATATCCTGATCATCCAGAGAGATTTGACAGCTGGCACCAGGTTTTGTGCAGAGAGAGTCTGTCTGAACGCTGCTGTTACTGGGAGGCTGAGTGGAGTGTGCCTGAGTGGGGAGGGGTTGATATAGCAGTGACATATAAAAGAATCAGCAGGATAGGATGGGATGCTGACTGTAGGTTTGGACGGAATAAAAACTCCTGGAGGCTGGAGTGCTCTAAACACAGTTACTCTGTCAGGCACAATAATAATCAAACACGCATACCTGCCCCCCCCTCCCCCTACTGCAGAGTAGGAGTGTGTGATGATGGTGAAGGAGTGTGTGTGTACAGAGTAGGAGTGTGTGTGGACCATCTGGCCAGCACTCTGTCCTTCTACAGCGTCTCTGAGTCTGACACACTGACCCTCCTGCACAGATTCCACACCAACTTCACTGAACACACACCCCTCTGTGCTGGGTTTGGAGTGTATGGATCTAACGCCTCAGTGTCCCTGTGCCAACTGGAATAGAGTCACACACACACCCCTCTGTGCTGGGTTTATAGTGTGTGGGTATAACACCTCAGTGTCCCTATGCTAGCTGGAGTAGAGTTTCTCTCACACACACAAACACACACACACGCACTCTCCCTGTGACACATATCCACTCCAGCTCACACACTTACCCACAAAAACATGCAGTAACCCAGATGCATGCATACTCACACCTGTACTGCTACACACACACATACACTCCATACACTGTAAAATGCATACACACACTCAGTCTCATGCACACACACTGACATAAATATACCCTGTGTCATAGCTCACACACAAACAGTAATTTATACATTTTTAATCATATGTGCCTGTTGAAACACACAGATTTGTACATAGATACACTAGGTCGGAGTAGAGGTAGGAGAGAGACACAGTTTCAGATGTCTCCAGTTTACCTCAGTACAAGTTCAATCCTGTAACAATATGGCTTTTTAGCAGGTTCATTTGAAGAACTATTGTGTAATCATGTTTTATTTTATTACAATAAAATGATATTATAAATGTTAAAGGTGTGTATGTAATTTTTTTGATGTAAGACATGAATATCACACACAACCCCCTGAACCTAACACCAACTGTACCACAGAGAAACAGCCCTGACTGTGCTGTGAACAAAAACAATAGGGAGTTAGTGCGTCTCTGTGGAGCCTTAGGCCTGTACATGCTTAATGGCAGGATCAGAGGGGACTCTTTAGGGAGCTTCACTTACTGCCCAGCTCTTAGGGCTAGTGTAGTCGACTATGCCATCACTGATATGGACCCCTCTGACATTAGTTAATTCACTGACAGACCACAGACCCCTTTTTACCACCACTGTCAAGTCAATGTGCACCTGAACAGAACTGGAAAACCTAGGAATTAAAGGCATTTGTTCTTCAATCTGTAATTTAAGCCTACCCCCAAAAAACTCACCAGAAAAATTGGGGCTGGTGATGGAGCCTATCCCAGCATGAATTGGGCAAGGGGAAGGAAGACACTGGACAGATGAGCACTTCCAAAACCCAGGCAAACACATGCAAGCTCAACACAGGGACTGCTGCCCATTGTGCCTGCCCACTGAAACTGTGAGGCCACAGTGCTAACCACTGAGCCACCATGCTGCCTGCAAATGGTACAGCTCAGTATATATTTCATAGTCTTGTGTCTCATTTGCAACCCTGAAACGCATCAATTAAACATGTTATTTATTTCTTTCATTTTTGTTTCATTTCTCAAACATATGTCAGTAGTGTAGTGAAATGGTTATGTTGCAGCAGGTCAAACTTAGTGATACAGGGTTTGATTCTCAGGGAGGCACTGCTGTTGGACCCTTAAGCAAGGCGTGTGACCCAGATTGCTCCAATAAACATCCAGCTTTATAAAGGGAAGTTTCTGTGCTTTTGGGCGTCTGCTAAACATGACTAAATCATAACTGTCATGACAACCCATTTTGTCTTCTGCCATCAAGGACAAGACTCAATATTATACAACAATTTTAGGTATCTGTTCTTCCAAATATTGTAATCAATTCTACTGTTAATGTGCTGGTCCATAACAGACAGAAGAAGAAAATATATGTGTGTATATATATATATATATATATAAAAGAAGAGACTGGTTCTTAGAGGAGAGGGAGGGTGCTCCTCCCCTGTTTTTGAGAGGAAAGAAGAAGACAATAAAATAAAAATATATTTGAAATGTTATGTTGGAAGACCTCGCTATCATTAATAAAAAAATCACTTTTAAATAAAAACCCCTTGAGTACAATCATCCTTTCTTTCAGCTCTGAAAAATCAAAATGCCTCAAAAGCGACCCGAGTTCTTCAGGTGAGGAACAACACTTCTGGCGTTCAAGGGAGGTGATTGTTCTTTCGCCATTTTCATTGTGTTTGTCCAACCACAGGCAAAATATTTCTGAGACGACTCTGACTCTGTTTCAAATCACCTGCCTGCCTTTAGTCAGTGGGAATCAAAAGACAAAACTGATCATAGATCAGAGGTTTTACTTAGAGAAGTAAAACCTACAAGCTGTGAAAAACAATTGTCATTTTGTCCATTGCTCTTGGGGAAAAAAAGAGAGATTCACATAGAAAATGGACAATGATGTTAATTAAATCTTCGCATTGTTTGAGATAGTTTACCATTGTTCTCCCAATTTTCTCAGATTGTCTTTAACTTAATGATTCTACATTAAGCTGACAGAAGAGCTGCCTAAATGGAAAACACATATCGGCTACATAAAAAGTGAATTTTGTCCGTTAGCAGTATTTCATGTTTTCTTCTAGATTCATGTTTTCTTCTAGATGCATCCAGATATCTATAAGTAGGTTGAATATTTGTATTTTTACAATGTTAATAGCTTACATTGATGAATGAGTCTCAGTTAATGAAAAGTATTTTTTATGATCAATGCTTTGACTGTAAAGCAGTTGAATGTAACACGTTCCAGGATATAGTAGCAGTGTTCACCAGGCAGGACAGTCCAGAGTACTCTACCTGTTCTCCACGTTGGAACTTCCCAATGGTGAAACGAACTCCCTGTCCTACTACGGGCTGTTACTGAATCATTACACTCCTTCCGATGTGGTCTGAAAACCCACCTCTTCAGACAATACCTGGCCTAAACATCCTACCCTCATTCAGAACTTGTTGTACACCTATTTTGTAATATATATAATTATGTGTTTGCATTATGTATTAATTATCAGTACAATGTAAATGTATTAGTATTACGATTTATATTCATGTATTTTGTTTATTATTTAAATTAATTGGGTAATATTAATATTATAAATGAAATTAATTGTGTAATCCTAACATTGCAATTTTTTCATTGTACATATTTTACTTGGCTATGTACCATTCTTCCAGGCTATTCTATTATGACAGATTTAATTAATAGATTTGCTGAAGCATTATTGATAGATGCACTTTTCGATTTGTGGATGACTGTATCCAATCGTTGTACGTCGCTTTGGATGAAAGTGCCTGCCAAATGAATTCCTGTAAATGTAAACATACTCTCCCCATCACATCACACAAGCTGCCATTACACACACTGACCACAGAAGGGAGACAGAGCCCATCTGTTGCTAAAATGATATAAGTACATCATAATAGAGGAGACCCGAAGCTGCTGAGACACACTATCTGAAATATACTGTGATACTGTGTGATGCATGGGAAAAAAAACAGTATCAGGCTGAGATGCATCAGCTTCCAGAAAAAAAGGACTGAGACTGAAACACAAACAGGTATCAAAAAGATTACATGAATTACACATAAAGTACACTGATCTGGGTGCACCCCTCCTCTTATTTACCTTCTTCTTCTTCTTCCATTTCTTTAGTCATCTGATTATGGTCCTCCACCTCATCAGCACCTCACGAAAGTAGGTTCTCCCCAGGAAGAGGCGGATGGTCAGGCAGATGAGGGAAACAATTACAGCGAACACCAGAATCCAAAGCTCCATGGCCATTCTGCTGGGAACGAGGGACATTCTGCAGAGACAGGCATCTTGTCAGAGCCCCGTTCACAACCAACCACAACTTGTAATTTTAAGTTTGCTTGACTTAAGTTTGCTTCAAGACAGGAGAAAGCACAAATTCACCTGGGCCCATCTCAAAGTACTGTACTGTCCTCTCTTTCTACCAGACACCATACTCACCATACCATGCAACATCACCATGTAAACTACAGTCACTTAAATTACTTGTTTGCAACTAACCAAACCATTATTGACTTACCTAACAACAAGGCAAAACAAGCGCCTTTGGTTTTTATGGAAAGTTACCATTTCATGTAAAGGTACCCCTTAGGTCTGTCACAACAATGCCCTTGATAATGCAGTGTCTTAGCTGAGCTACAAGAAAAATGTATATAGTACAGAACTGACTATATTGAAGGAATAAATTCCCTTATTTAATTTGCCAACTTCCAACCTTTGAGGACTTCTCTGTAGAGAATATCCTTCTTGTCTGGAACACAGTCCTAATCTCATTCATCTACTTTTAATATGCACTGATTTTGTGTCTTCAGAATCATAGGCCAGAGATGTCAAGCTTTAAGATATGATTCACATTTACATTCACTATTCTGTCCTCACTTAACGTTTCTGCGCAAAGCAGACAGACAGTTAACACAAAGGATCCAATAAAGGCTTGAGGTAAGTTAAGCGCTTTACTAACAATTCCTTTTTCTTTCTTTCCTCCCTTCATTTTATTTTTATTTTGTAAAACTGAAATAACAATAAGTAAAAGACATTAAATTACATTTGCTGCCTGTGTAGTTATTCTTTCATGACATCAATAACCAAGCTAAACAAAGGAGAGTAGCTAACATTGATTTCCACACAATATTGTCGTGCAGCGAGGAGAAAACTAAGTTAACACACTTAGCAAGTATAAACAGCTGAAATAATATTAAACAGATGTACCACTTAATATAGAATGTTTACAAGGTCTTTTTATGAATTAAGCTTAGAATAAACTCATTAACTTTGCAATATACTCGAATGAATAATTAGCCACGTGTCTAGGTAAGTACAAACACAGCGTAGCAAAATGCTCGTGAAATACAATGTAAAATATATAAATAATTGCTATCTCGGTTAGCGCGTATGCTGACTTGCGAATAATTACACAAAAACTGGCGTTATCACAACAATATTTTGAAGTAGCTATACTGCCTGACAACTGTAACACAAAAATATTTTGTGACTTACAGGCGTATATTTCCGAGACCTAGCCGTTTGAAAGGTGAACGAACAATATACAGCGTGCCTTAACCGAACTCATTCTCTAAAATGGAGGATAGATTGACAGGTTAATTCCAACAATACAAGAGCAGCTCCAACTGCACCATTAGGGGGAGCCACATTAACAGAATTAAGACCAGAACTTTTACATTTATTCATTTTGCAGTCGCTTTCATCCAAAGCGACGTACAAGGAGTGCATACAATCAACGTAAATACGGGACGAATCTTAGAAAATAAGTATCATTTAAACAGCAGTTTAAAGTATAGCTAAAGTAAGGTCAATGTAATAGTCATAGTAACAAACATAGCATAGCCAACAAACATAGTACATAGCACGTAATACATTTATAAACAATAATTTATACAATTTATAATAAAGTAATGAACTGAAAGGAACTGAAACGACTGTAATCTCGGCATAGAAGTCGGCTTTCTAGGCCAGGTTGGCCAGGTTGCGTCTGCGGTGGTTGGGTCTCCTGAAACGAGTAGAAGAGCACAGAGCAACAGGGGAAGGAAGCAAACACATGACGAGTTGATGGTTGTCTGGAGAGAAGAGAATAAAGAAACTGGAGGTTTAGGCCAGAAAAGGCACACAAAGTGATACAAGGAGGTGATGAACTGACGATGGGGCTGCTGTAGGCCTACCGCTAATTCCGACATTTGACAACATATGAACAACTGCTGCTACCGCTTCAGACACGCAGCAAAAATCAAAATTTCTTTTCAGTTAATTGACTTAAGACACAAACTTCACTTTTCAGTATGTTCTGTCCCACAGTCCGTCACAACGAAATGAATGTTCAATGTTGATTCACAGATTTTGTGAATCAACTTTATGTACACTTCTGCATCAGTTGTCTACTTCTCTGTTGCATTTTGTTTTACATTTGAGCCTCCTGCCCATTTTAACATCATAGTATGGAATGGCATTTTAGTCTAAATTAAATGAAGAAAAAACGTTTATGAAATAATCAAATAGATAATAAATTACATGATAAATTGTGAAATAATTCAATAAATACTCAACCCACTATGATAAAATATTATTTCAACATTAATTTTTACAATGCCATTGTCATGTTTTAATTTAGCTTCATAATGATGTAGTAATTCATTATTTGATCTTCATTTCATAATACATTTTATTTCCAAATGGCTTTTTTCAACAACCTATTTTAATTCATAATCATGAAACTTCATAATGCCAATTTTATCACAATTCTTTGTGAACAGCAAGTAATTTAGAGTGGAAATACTAGCACCTCATGGCAAAACAAATTTGCACCAACACTGGCCATTCTCATATATGATATGACACCCTAACTTGAGTTACATACCTGGCTGGCTAATGAGCTATATCTAGGTAAAATATTAAAACCCCTGTAATTTCTGTTTGATTCAGGCACAGACCTGATCAATTCATTTTGAAGTAATGACAAAGAGACACTGCATTTGAGGAAAAGCTGAGGAGGTATCTACTTACAAGTCTGAAGGATGTAACTGTCCAAGAAAATAGTGGAACACAGTATTGTCTTCTACCATACGAAGTGGCTGGTACATTTTGGTGTGAAATTGTTGCAATAGAAGAAAAGTCCAAATGACATATGAATTGATAGTTGTTTGTATTTTAAGGGCATTCATATTGTGACATCATAGAGACTGAAATATTGAAAATTCTAAACAACTTGAACTTACTACTGTTGCTGGGAAACAGAATTGATGTGAATTCTGTCCAATTCTATGTTCTAAATTTACAAGAATAATTAAGTAATATTACACCTCGGTCGTAGGTACGAGGCTGCAGCCCGAGTGCCAAAGATAATCACAGCCATGCTGATATTCATAATAACAGCAAGACCTTGAGTGTGATATTATAACAGCAAGACCTCCTCCTCCCCCATCTCCGCCTCATCTTCTCCTTCTTTCTTCACTATAGGTACCTAATCCTAACTGTTCTCCCAATTTCTTTCAGCAAAAAAAAGAGGGTGGGGGGGGGGGGGTTTCCCTCACCTTGAGGACAGAACTACTCCTCCCCCTTAGGGTCCAAGCCCAAGTACATTCTCTACAATATCCCTCATCAATAAACTCATTTAATGCTCTATCGTTGTCTGTGAATTTTGTACTACTGAATGCTTTTAACAGTCTGTTTATCAAGTAACAATAATCTGAGACAAAAAATAATGTTTTTTTGTTGTGTATTCAGCTCCACCAACAAAAATAGTTCATTTAGGATTAAATTTACACATGGTTTCAAGCAACACATAAACAGTTTGACTGCAAGTTAGTTAGCCCGTTTTTTCCAATCAGCCACAATAGTAAACATAAAAAATCGTTTTCAGTTGTAAGTCTCTACAAATGTTACAGAATGATGTATCAATGCATTTCCAGCAAATATTGAAAAAATGAAGGGTGTCAATGAAATGTTGCAGTGTCACATGTTTAGTGTAAATTGTCACATGACCACAGCTGTTTACTTCTTGGTTGCACCATGACAAGAGCTTGGCAGAATCAAAGCTCCCAAACAAAAGGTTAGTAAAGTATGTTAACATAAAGGTAGGACAAAGATTTTTGGTACACATAATCTATAAGGTGTCTAGTATTGATATATGCATTTGAAAATACTCAACTTTGTTCAGTGTGGTCATGGAATGAGACATGATGAAACATGTTGATGGCAACAATAGTGACCGGCAGGATAGCAGTATAGGTATACAAATACTTATACACATACATAGTTGTTGTTCTTCCTAACTTTCTCCTCTGTTCTATCTTTTACTTCAAAATATTCACAAAAATATATTCTCTTCTAATATTCCCAAAAAAAGTAAAATGATTGAAAAGAAAAACTAAATCTTAAAATGATATAAATATTTTTCTCTAAAATATGCGTGCCACAATTATTGGCACCCACAGAAATTATTTTGTGTAAAATGCTAACAAAAGTATATTCCCATTCATATTTTATGTTTTAAAGTTCACCTGAGGGATTAGGAACACTTAAATGGTCAGCCATGACTGGGGTATAAATATGAGGTGACACACAGGCCAAATTCCCCTAGTCATCCATAAATATGAGGCAGACAAGAGAATAGAGCAATGATGTGCAGTTGTTGTTGAGCTGCACAGACCAGGAAATGGCTTTCAGAAAGTAGTTAAACAGTTGAAAATGCCTGTAACAGACTAGTGCCGCGATGAAATTCGCATTACCACAGGCACAACACAAACACCGCAACTAAGTTTGTGTTTTCTGTTTTTGTACAGTGTTTTGTTCTCTTTTTATTCATTGTAAATATATATTTCTGCACTCCCATTGTTTTTTCACTGAACACCTGTAAACACATTTCCCCATCTGCACCACATCCTGGCAATCCTTGTTCTTTGAGTCCTCCACCCTTGGGGCACTCTGTCACAATGCCCATTTCCACTATCAGGGCAATAATTAAGAAGTTTAAAATAACTGGACATGTTGAGAATCGGCCTGGAAGAGGACATATGTCTATATTGACCCCACATACAGTGAAGAGGATGATTTGGATGGTGAAAGAATCTCCAAGGATCTCAGTTGGGGAATTGCAGACATTAGTTGGGTCTTGGGGTCAGAAAGTCTCCCAAACTATAATCAGATGCCACCTACATAAGCAGAGGTTGTTTGGGAGGGTTGCCAGAGAAAAGCCTCTGCTGTCATCAACCAACAAACTCAAGAACCTACAGAACATCACTGGAACTTTCAGTGGGACCATGTTCTGTGGTCAGATGACACCAAAAAGAGCAATTTGGGAACAAACACCAGAGGTGGGTTTGGAGTAGACAGAAAAATAGACATGCAGAAAAGTATCTCATTCCCACGGTGAAGTATGGTGGTGGATCTGTGATGTTGTGGGGCTGTTTTTCTTCCAAAGGCCAGAATAACTGGAGATACAAGAGCTTAATTCAAGACAAAATATTCTTGCCAAGGAAGTCCAAGATCTCAAAGCTCAGAATGAAGTCTTCAAGCAACAACTTTCTGAAGCAAGTGCAGTAAGTAAGAGTATAAGATCCCAAATGGTGACTGTTACTAAGCAGTATAGCAAGGTGAAGACAGCCGTAGCCCAACAGCACTGTGACCTGAAAATCTGGAAAAAAAAAAGACAAAGAGAGAAGAATCTTATATTTACAGAAGTGGCAGAGTAAAAAAGGAGAGAAACGCTGGGAAAAGGATGCAGCTGATGTTGAAGCCATATTAGTGGGGCCCTGGTGTTGTGCCTACTAAAATTATGAGGCTTGGCAACCTAAGAGATGAAAATTCACCACCCCACCCATTGTTGGTGATTATTATAACAGATTATCCAACTGTGTTGGATAATACCAGAAAGTTGAAGGACTCTAAAGAAGACCATAAAAAAGTTTACATAAAGAAAGATCTACTTCTTGCCATTGATAGGGAATGGAAGAGGCCACATGACTATGCAAAAACTGAGAGGGCAGCTCCTGCATATGTTGGGTGCACAATCAGAGTGGATTACAGGAAGCTCACTGTAACTAAAGGTGGGGAGGTGGTCTGTAAGTTTGTGTCACCTTTTCAGATACTGGGGCCAAACATATATGACTTGGGTTCTGGAATGTTAACGGGCTGCATAATAAACTGGGAAATATGAATGTGACATGGTGGCTGAGGGACCATGACATAGTGGTGCTGACAGAGATTAAAAGAGCTCATGTGACCCACGCCCCTAGACTCATACCTGTGGTAGCCAATAATCAGTACAGTCAGAGAGGGGGTGTCGCTGCTCTGTTTAGACATGATATTTACAATGATGTCACCGTGACTGGTACATCAGCTCAAGAGCAAATCTGGAGTGCAGTGATGCTAAAATGTTGTGGCAGGCCATTGATTGGAAAGGGGGGTTTTCCTCAACTCTGCACCAAGAGATGCCTTCTGAAGCTGCCTTCAAAGAACATATGGAGAAGCTGCTGAACCTCCCTGCTGGTAAGGGAGAAAACCCACTGCATATGGAGGGCTATAATGTGAATATGCCACTGCTGGATGACCCAATCACAACAGCAGAGACTCAACATGTGATCGACCACCAGCTAAAGTGGGGAAATGGAGCGGGCCCTGATGGGGTAAGCCCAGGTGTGTTCAAATTTCTGCCCGGCGACTGGGTAATATTTTTATGCACGCATATAAATCTCATCTTTGTGACTGGCTATCCAATGAGCTGGGCCCCTGCTAGATTGATCGTGTTATTCAGGAAAGGTCACCACCTTGATTGTGATGATTACCGGGGGATAAGTGTGATCAACAGTGCAGCAAAGTTGTGTGATTATGTGCTGAACAATAGACTGATGGCCTGGTATGAGCCATTCTGGGAGCAGGCAGGAGCCCAACCTAAAAGAGGCTGCATTGAACACATTGTGGCACTTAGGCTTATAATGGACTATTGTATCAGAAAGAAGGTTCAGCTGCACACTGCTGTTATAGACTTCTCCAAAGCTATGACCGGGTTCCATGAGGAAAACTGTTCACAATTTTAAAACGCTTGGGGTGTGGAGTTACTATGATTTAGGTTCTGATGTCAATGTACAGTGTAACAACAAGTATCCTGGGCACTACAGCAATAACATCGTCCATCGGGTGAGGCAAGGATCCCCCACATCCTGCTTCCTGTTTGTTATGTTTGTTGACCTGTTGATCAGAAAGTGTAAACAACAATGTGGAGACGATGGATTCTTGAAATGACTCCACGTTCTAACGCTGATTGAGAAACTGAAATACTTTGAGGAATATGATGTGGAATGTAATGAAAATGGAATTCTTGGTAATGAAGGTAAAACAAAGTTTACGACCATTTTGAGATCTGATGAAGGCAGGCAGCCTATTCAGCTCGGTTCATTTATGGTGAGGCGTTGTAACAGTTATACATATCTTGGAGCTATCTTCACTGCTGGTTGAAATTCCCGAACCCCACTCTACATGTAAAAGAGAAAACAAAGCATTGAAACAAATTAATCATCTTCTTATCAACCAACTATGACGCCCCATTTTGTGTTAAAGGTATTTGAGGCTGCTTTCTCATCAGCTGTCTTGTATGGGTGTGAGGCTCGGTTAAAAGTGCCCTTAAAACCTGTTGAAACTCTCTATATGACTGGAGTGAAATCCTCACTTGGGGTGAGGTCTACGACACTGAACCTAACCTGGCTCTTGGAGGCAGGACTTCCTTCAGTGCAGACTTTAGTGAGAGAAAAGCAAGCCAGGTTTTTGACTGAGGTGAAGGAGCATCATGGCATGCTTGATGACCCCTTATGGCATGTGTTTGAAATAACCAGAATAGAGAACCAAGTTATGAACTCACATTAATGGATGATAATGGAGAAACAAGATCCTATTGAGAGTGACCATATGGACATGTTTAAGAAACTGCAATATAAAGAAGGAACAAGATACAAGACCTACCAAGACATCAACCCAGATGTATCCGTCCATCCACTTTATCCCAGCCATACACTGGTATATTGAAGACCACTTGAGAATAAGCTTCACATGGTTCCGGTTGTCCTCTCACTGACTGCGAGTGGAAATGGGAAGGTGGAGCCGTACGCCACCTGAACAACACGTGTGTTGCTGCAAGACTGGCATACAGAATGAAGAACATATACTGGTGTGCCCTCGCACACAGGATATCCGTGTGAAATATGGGCATGACTCCACTGAACTGAGCTCACTCTTTGTGGACACTGATAACAGAACTTTAGTGATGTTACATGCTTGCCTTGAGTTATTGGAGCAGCAGCAGTATTCTATGGACTGAGTGATGGGACTTTGTGTTGCTGGTTTCATTACCTTTTTTAACGTATGGATTTTTTTAATATATGATTTTTATTCTTTGGACCCAAATGTTTTATCACTTTGTGTCAATAAAGTGACCAACTAACTAGCCTTAATGGTTCATTTATTCATGTAAAAGTGTTTTTATTAATAACAGCAAGGTTATTAATAATAACAATAATAATAGGTTATGATAAGAACAGCTTCCAATACTCTATTATACATTTATCTTTAATTTCAGTCTTCCTCTTTCCTCTCATATATAAGGGTTAAACATCCTCCCTTACATCTCTGGACCAGCCTCCTCTGATATAAATATACTTAAAAAAATAGGTATTTTATATAATCATAATTGTTCATCCATGGGGCTTTGAAACTGTTGGATGTACAGACATGAAAATTCTCAAACATTGTATTAGGTGTGAGAGCTTCTGGAAGTGATAACTGAACCGCTGGAGCAGAACCTCACAGTGTCCCGGGTCAGTGCCTCCCCCCTCAGCACCTGCAGTAGGTCCCAGCTGCAGCAGTGCAGTCTCTGTGCAGTCTGACTGAGGGAGGTTTTTGTACGGCTCTCTATCACTGTGTGAATATATGTGTGCTGCTGATGTAGTGTGCACTCTGACAGTAGTAATCTCCTGCATCTTCAGCCTGGACTCCACTGATGGTCAGAGTGAAGTCAGTCCCAGATCCACTGCCACTGAATCGATCAGGAATCCCTGAGATACGCTGATTTACATACTTGATCAGGAGTTTAGGAGCTTCTCCAGGTTTCTGCTGGTACCAGAATGTGTAATGATCTCCATCACTGTCTTTATAAACTGCAGGGCTGGTTCTACAGCTCAGGGTGAAAGTGTCTCCTATGAGAGCAGATTTACCAGCAGGAGTCTGAGTCACAGTCACCTGTGCTGTGCAGTCTGAAGGAAATAATAAACAACATATAACCATATTATCTATACATGAGGAAATTATAATATATCTCTATAGATACAGCATTGGCCTTTAAGCAGGTGAAACTGCATGCAGAAACTTCGGGTTTTGCATCATGTTGATGCCATGGGTTAAGTCAATTATAAGTTAGTTATCCTGTATCACTACTGCACTGACAAGTAATGCATATTGTGATTGATTCCCATTGTATTAAATTACCAGTCAGGTCTGGCTTCTACAGCCATTGCTGTTTTTGCACTGCAGTGAATGAGGCTTTTGCTGCTTTCCTACATAAACATGCTAAATTAACTGGATGTGATCTGAACATTATCCTGATTGGTAATAACTCAGTTTCATTTAAACTGGGTAATTCTGAGAGGGGAATAATCGAGCTCTGATCTGATGTGTTCCTGCTCAGGAGTGCCTCTCAGTGTAGGGTGAGAGTAACACACAGTAATATAAAGAGTACTATAATGCATTTCCATTACTGCAAAGTAAGTAATACAGTCATTTAACACTTTACTTGTAAAAGCAACAATGAGTACTGTGGAATATATTGCAGTTTTTATGTGTATGTGTATTTGTAACACTAAATGAACCATCATAAAGACCACTGTGCTGGAATATGCTTCAACATCATAGAGTAAGTAAGACTGTTGTTGGTGCTCTTATAAAACACTTACTGTTTTTATTCTTGTAAATTTTGAACATAGAATTGGACAGAATTCATATCATTCTATTTCCCAGCAACAGCAGTAATATCAAGAGGTTTAGAATTTTCAGTATTTCAGCCTTTATGATGTCACAATAGGAATTTCTTAAAATGCAAACAACTATCAATTAATATGTCATTTGGACTTTTCATTTTTTGCAACTATATCTTACCAAAATGTACCAGTCACTTAGTATAGAAGAAGACAATATTGTGTTCTACTATTTTCTTGGACAGTTACATCCTTCAGACTTGTAAGTAGATACCTAAAGCTTTTCCTCAAATGCAGTGTCTCTTTGTTATTACTTCTCAATGAATTGATGAGCTCTGTGCCTGAATCTAACAGACAGGCTAAAGAAATGACAGGAGTTTTAATGTTTTACCTTAATATAGCTTGTTAGCAAGCCAGCTATGTGGGGTAACTCAAGTAAGGGTGTTGTATCATATCTGAGAATGGCCAATGGTGGTGCAAACTTGTTTTGCCATAAGTTGCTTGCATTTCTGTGAATTGCATTTCACAAGAAATTGTAATTAAAGTGACATTGAAACGAAATAAAAGTTTAATTATGAAATAAAGATCAAATAATTAATTACTACATCATTATGATGTAAAATTTAAACATGATAATGGTATTATGAAAATTAGTATGCGGAAATAACATTTTATCATAATGGGTTGAGTATTATTTATTTCACAATTTATTGACTAATTTATTATCCATTTTATTATGTATTTCATAAAAGTTTTTGTTTAATTATGAATAAAATGGCATTCCATAACTATGATGTCACAATCGGAAGGAAGTTCAAATGTAGAACACTGACAACTGATGCAGAATTGAACATAAAGGACAGACAGACATTGTTATGAATGACCACGTACTTCCTAGCTGCTGGGACTGTTTTTCTTCCTAAATTTGTGAATCAACACTGAACATTCATTTAGCTTTGAGGGACTGTGGGACAGAATGTAGTGAATCATATCTTCGAGCTTGACATCTCTGGCCTATAATTCTGAAGTCAGTTAAATCAGTGCATATTACAAGCAGATGAATGAAATTAGGACTGTATTCCAAACAAGAAGTGTATTCTCTACAGAGAAGTCCTCAAAGGTTGGAAGTTCACAAATTAAATAATGAAATGTATTCCTTTCATAAAGCTAGTTCTGCACTATATACATTACACTAGTAACCCTGCTAAAACACTACATTATCCTGGGCATTGTTGTGACAGAGCTAAGGGGTACCTTTACATAAACTGGTACCTTTACACCTGTTACAGAACCCACCCCCTCCCTGCAGAACCCAGGAGGCAGAGTCCAGGGTCAAACAGGAAGAAGAGCGAAACAGGTGAGGAAATCCGTCTTAGCAGTAAAAACATGATATTTAATATCACAGAAAATGTAATATTTAAAATATGGCTGAAACAGATGCAATATGGATTTATGGAATCCAGAATATGGATTTAGGCAGAACTGAGGCATTGTGGGATTGAGTGCGCTGAAGCCATACTGTATGCAAAAAAAACCCAAACTAATACGGATGACGACTAAAGAGGTATGCTACGCCCTTGGTTATGCCTATACTGTTTGTGCATCTTTCCCGTGTTTCTGTTTGTTTTTCGTCTTTCTCCCGCTTTTCATTTCATACTAGGTATTCGTCTTCCATTGATCCACCCCTGGTTACTGTGCGTCCTCATCAAGCAATCCACTCTCCGTCTGCTACCCCCTGTAAAAATCTGTCCATTACCCTGTTGCGTGTTTGGAAAGAAGGGCAGTCAAGGTATACTGTAAATAACAATCACATTTTATACAGTCTGCTTACACCTAGGATATCGCCTGTTAGATACACTAGGTTAGGGGCGAGTGCCACCCGCTGTGTTTGGTTTGGATTGGGCAGTCTAGTGTAGTTAGTTAGGTCTTTGTTTTTTTGTGACCTATTGTTTTTGTTATTAGTTAGCTAGCTGGGTATTCACCTTAGACTAGATAAGACAGGCAATTTGGTTGTTTTTCTTTCTTTTCTTTGGCGCCGCCCATAGCCCTCTTCTCCCCTTTTGTGTGTTTGATTTGTGTTTGTGCTGTTGTGTATTTGTTGTAAATAATTGTACATAGTGTTTATTGCCCCCTCCTTTGTAAATACCCCCAGCACAGTACACCTTGTAAATAAAGCGCACACCCCATTGTAAACACTTAACTTTTTTGTTTATTGTGTGGTTTGTCTGTCCCGGCCTCCCATTACACCACCTCCTTTTATGTTGCATTCCCCTTCCCTATACCCCTCGACACCTCGGGGACGTAACAAGGAAACAGTTTGGTGTGTCCCAATGGCTAAACCACATGCTAAACTGGAAATTTATGTAACATGTACTTTATGTGTAATTTATGTAATCTTTTCTGTGACCTGTTTGTCTTTGAGTCTCAGTCTGTGTGCTTGTCATTTTAGTGATTAAAGCACCTGCAAACTTGTCACCGAGTATCTGACCTCTTTCAAAATGTGCTTTATGTCACATGTTGCTTTTATAAACATATTGAAGTTTTCATTTAGCACTGCATTTTACACTTGAATGTACTGACAATTAGAGTTGACTTTTTATTAAATATATGTGTTGACCAATTTCTATTGTGATTTAATTACTACAAAATCATTTTTTTTTTCTTTTTTACTATCCATTATTTTTTGTGATTCAGTTCTGTTCAGGTAGTATTTGGTATGATATTCAAACTGACTCTGGTCTGAGAGGTTGTGATGTGAGATGGCTGCACTTTATAACACACATGGTTTGTGCACTCTCCACTGTTTATTTCCAAATTTCAGCACTTCTGCTCTGGTCCTAGAACAGCAGGGCGAAAAAGACAGCAGCTCTCTGAGGAGCAGATGATTCTGGAGTATATTGCATTTGTAAATATCATATAATTTGCTTATCTATCCTTAATATTACATTATAGTCATTTAGCCGATACTTTTATCCAAAGCAACTTGCAGTTGTTTGGGATGTCCAGGGGCCAGTCCCCCCTGGGAGCAATGTGGGGTTAGGGGCCTGACAGTGATGGTGGTTAAAGTGCTGGACCTCAGGGGTCTTGATCATTTATCTTAGCACCTATGCTACAGGCTACCCCTGTAGGCTGATGCTTGGAGGATGCAGGCATTGATTCTGCTACCTCTCACATGCTAAGCGAGCGCTCTACCATTTGAGCTAATCCCCCGATTGATGTTCCCATAAATGTGCCAGTGAGAATGAAAATATGTTTCTGTATCTTCTTAGGGCTTGATTGTCAGTACGCCAGCCTCTTAGCCGAGGTTTGTGTTTGTTTTTCCCTGTCCATGTCTGCCACATGCTTTCATTTTCAGTTTCCCTGTGTGTCAGCCCCGCCCCCTCCTCCCCCTGCTCTCATCACCTGACAAGATTCACCTGCCTGCCTGCTCACCTGTTCCCCATTTCTCCTCATTATTCTGCCTACTTACACCCTGCCTCTTCCAGTGTTCTTTGCCAGTTTGCACCAGCGCTTTCCGTGTCTTGTTCCTGCCTGTTTTTAATTCTCTGCCTGTTTGTTGACTTTACCTTGTTGCCTGTTGTTTTGGATTGTTTCCCTCTGGCTTCTGGTTTTGTCCCTGCCTGCACCCCAACTATGATTCTGGTTTTGTGATTTGTACTTAAGAAGTAAACACCCTTTTTGAACCTGTCCTGGTTTTGACTGCACTTGAGTCCTTGCCTGATTTGTGACACTGATATTGGAAAAAAGAAACATATACATACAAACTAACCTGATATTGCCCAGTGAGTAAGGTATTGTATCAATAAGCAAAGCTGTGAGTCTAATATAGAATAAACTCAGTGCTATATAACCAGGGAAGACACAATTCCCATGACACAAGGCAGAAGTGATAAGAGGATTATAAAGTCACGCAGTAATTGCAAACTGCCGAAGTGATCAGAGGATTATAAAGTTAACACACTAATGATAAAGTTATATTTTATTACATTTTCTCATACATAGGGCAACTCAAGAGGGCGCTTTATCACCTTTTCACCACTGAAAGGGCACTTTAGAGGACATTTTATCACATTTTCTCATACAAAGGGCAGGTCTATAGGGCACTTCATCATGTTTTCTCATGCATAGGGGCACCCAGAGGGCACTTCTGTGGCATTTTTTAAGCAAAAGGGCACCAGAGAGTGCAACTGCCCACTGTGTTGAATTGGAAATAACTCATTCCCTCTCAAGGCTCAGACACCCTGACTAAAATCCAGTCTCAGTGTATTTGTGTTTCAGATGTGAATTAGATGTATGAGACTTTGATTGAACCTCAGAAGCTCAGTGTGCTGAAGCAGAACCCCTCAGTGTCCCGGGTCAGTGCCTCCCCCCTCAGCACCTGCAGTAGGTCCCAGCTGCAGCAGTGCAGTCTCTGTGCAGTCTGACTGAGGGAGGTTTTTGTACGGCTCTCTATCACTGTGTGAACACCCAGCTACTGCTGATCTTATGTTCACTATGACAGTAGTAATCTCCTGCATCTTCAGCCTGGACTCCACTGATGGTCAGAGTGAAGTCAGTCCCAGATCCACTGCCACTGAATCGATCAGGAATCCCTGAGATACGCTGATTTACAAGCTTTATCAGGAGTTTATGAGCTTCTCCCGGCTTCTGCTGATACCAGGCCATTCTTTCACCATGACTGTCTTTATACACAGCAGGGCTGGTTCTACAGCTCAGGGTGACAGTGTCTCCTATGAGAGCAGATTTACCAGCAGGAGTCTGAGTCACAGTCACCTGTCCTGTGCATTCTGAAGGGAAGAATAAACAAAATATAACTGTATTATCTATTCATGAGGAATATTATAATAACGGGTGATACGTTTAGTTATTTCAAAATATGCATTGCATTTAAATTTAAACAAGCAATCAAAACAGAATATACTTCAGTAATTTTAAAAATCTCACCCTGAATGCAGAAAGCGAGTGCCCAGATGAAGATGGTGAAAAAAGTCATTGTTGCTGTGGGTTTTGTTGCCATGAAGGACAGCTCTCAGTCATCAAGTGTTAAACTCACAGGACTATAAACACTCCCAGAGCACTGAAGCATGTGCTGCCAATGCAAAGTGTCTTCTCTATGCAAATGGTCTTCCTGAGTACAGACAGCAGGAACTTGTAGCCCAGCAGTGCTGTGGAGGCAGACTAGGGTTTATGGGCTGTGACACAGACAGAGCAGTTTAACACTGGTGTAACAGTGTCTGGACAGCAGGATCACAATCCAAACCAACATTTTGCCATCATATTCTTTATCTCACATGTACCCCTGTTAAACAGCACATACACCCCTCCTCTGACTCATCTCTATAGATGCAGCATTGGCATAGTGAAATTGCATGAAGAAACCTCGGTTTTTGCCTAATGTTAATGCTATGGGTTAAGTTAGTTATAAGTTAGTTATCCTCTATCACTACTGCGCTGACAAGTCATGCATTTTGTGATTGATTCCCATTGTATTAAATTACCAGTCAGGTCTGGTTTCTGCAGCCATTGCTGTTTCTGCACTACAGTGAATGAGGCTTTTGCTGCTTTCCTACATAAACATGCTAAATTAACTGGATGTGATCTGAACATTATCCTGATTGGTAATAACTCAGTTTCATGTAATTCGTAATTTCGTGTAATTCTGAGAGGGGAATAATCGAGCTCTGATCTGATGTGTTCCTGCTCAGGAGTGCCTCTCAGTGTAGCGTGAGAGCAACACACAGTAATATAAAGAGTACTGTAATGCATTTCCATTCCTGCAAAGTAAGTAATTCAGTCATTTAACACTTTACTTGTAAAAGCCATAATGAGTACTGTGTAATATATTACAGGTTTTGTGTATGTGTATTTATAACATTAAATGAAACCCATGAATAAGTTTCATGGGTTTTTAAAGTACATTGGATTGTTTCCCAAGAATTGTCAGCCTGTACGTTTGATTCAAGAATAAGGTCATTCATGCATTTTCGCATAAGTATTACATTTTCAAATTTATATGGTTATCATCTATGAGAACTACACAGAGAAATGAATCATGAGTCCCGTGACACAGTGGCTGGTGTGGCCACTGAGCCGGGTGGTGAGTGGAAGGACAAACACAGAAGTTTAAACAAGAAGTGGCCAAAGGCCTTTTATTAAACCCTTTTCCCAGGGAAAACCCAACAAAACAAATGGCAACAATGAAACTGAAAAACAGCACATCCAGGTAAAACACAATCGACACAAACCCGTTCCAAACCCAAAAAAAAAAAAAAAAAAAAGTCCCCCTTCAGCCCCTCAGGCTGTGCTTAAATAGAAGGCCTAATTGAAGGCAAGTGCTTGCAGCTGAGTTGATTAGAAATCACTCTCAGGTGAGGCTGCCTGTTCGCGAGGCCTCTGCTGCTGCAGCTCCAGTTAACTCTCAAGGCTGAGGGAGGGAACCAGGAGACTGACAGCAGTACAGTGGGAGGAGCTGAGGAGCTTGCTCCTCCCTCCACCTCTCCCGGCACCACAGTCGTATAAAATTTGATGTTCCTTTATCAACTTTTTTTGGTTTTGTAAAAATGCAAGTTATAAGATATGAGATAAGATATAAGTAATATTTCATCATAAAATGATATAATGTATGCAAATAAGCAATGAAAATACATTTCAACATTATGTCACTCCCTTCTATATTAGTTACCGAGAGACCTTTACATTTTTATTCATTTGTATTATATTTTTCTCAATAGCCCATATGAACACTTTTATTTTAAAACAGCATAAATAACACATCCAATTTTTTTTTTTTTTTTTTCAAAATTTGCCTCATTTGTCTTAGATAATTCTAGACTAAATTTATTCTTTTAAATTTAGAACATAGAATTGGACAGAATTCACAACATCTGTTTCCCAGCAACAGTAGTAAGTTCAAGTGGTTTAGAATTTTCAGTATTTCAGCCTCTATGATGTCACAATAGGAATGTTCTTAAAATACAAACAGCTATCAATTAATATGTCATTAGTTTGTTTGCCGAAGGCGCAAACTTCTGTTCTTCTATAGAATCTTTACTTCTTCTTATTATTCCTGATTCTTCCGGACCTATCTCCTCGTACAGTTTGAAAGCTAGACATACCAAACTTGGCCACCAGAGGCGTGGATACACTGGTCAGGTTGCTTGTATTTTCCTAAGCTATGTGAGTCATACTTTTTAAACTATTAAGCTTTAAAAAATTGCCTCCATTGACTTAACATTGCTGGAATGTTGAGCATGCTAATGTGGCTAACGTTACTAAGCAACAATTGTAACGGTCGCTGCTCGGCTCACAAACGGATTTAATGTGTCAGTGTCTGAATTGTATGAACTACTTCAGCGGTAAGGATTTGCAGTCCTAAATATTATCTACTTTTTAAACTAGACATACCAAATTTGGTAACTTGAATAATACTGGCCAGGTTGCTTGTATTTTTCTACGGTATACGATTTATGTTTGTTTTAAAATTTAAAGCTTTAAAAAACGGTGTCCGTTGACTTAATATTTGTGTAATACTGAGCATGCTAACAAGCTAACGTTAGTGACACTAAGCGACAGTGATAACATGTAACGTTGCTTTTAATTTAACTAATACCACTTCACCACTAATAGTCGTAAGTATTTCCTACTTTCCGATAATTTTAAGGTAGCAGACAAAATAAAATTATCCAAAGAATACGGCATGCTTGCTGGTTAGCTACCTTACCGGACTTGACATTTTGAAATAACTTTCCTTTTGACACAAAGATACTGGGATAACGTTATCTCTCGCTATGATGTCATACTGCACTTACGGAATTTGTCTCGGACCATCACAATGCGCGGTCGGAACTAACTGTTGTATAAAGTGCGTTGTGTGTAATATATGTGCGGTATAACTGCATCATTATCTATTAAGTGTTCAGTTAGCTAGCTAATGTTATTGTTAGAATTTAGGTTAGATAGCTAGCGGCTTTGCCTTTTTGCTAGCAAACAACTAATACATACCAGTAGTACTGACTGCACAAGTGTAATGATAAACACTGCTGTTTAGATTAATACTGCCTTGTAGCCTACAGATATTATAATGTATTGTGTACAAGTATATATAGTAGCCTAGCAGATAATGACACTGCAATGCTGTTTAGGTATGTTTTGAGCATAAAGTTCTGCTGTTCTTTGACTGCTTCTAGTACTCCTGCTGCTACTACTTCAGTGTTTACTGTACCTACTAGAAGTTTCGATATACTAATAATAAGTAGTCTTATTATAATGTCTGTTATATTATTATATAGTAGTCTTATTATTAACTTTTAGTAGGTAGTCTACAGTGTTAAAACATACTCTTAAAGCCTTCGGCAAGCAAACAGAATTTCTTCTGGAATTCTATATCTAGTTATGAAATAAAGATTACTACATCATTGTGATGTAAAATTTAAACATGATAATCGTAATGTGAAAATTAGTTTGCTGAAATAATATTTCATCATAATGGGTTGAGTATTATTTATTCAATTATTTCACAATTTATCAACTAATTTATTATCCATTTTATTATGAATTTCATAAAAGTGTTTGTTTATTTATCTATGAATAAAATGGAATTCCATAACTTGATGTCACAATGGGAAGGAAGTTCAAATGTAGAACACTTACAGCTGATGCAGAATTGAACATAAAGGACAGACAGAAATTATTATGAATGGCCACTTATTTCCTAGCTGCTGGGACTGTTTTTTTTCTTCCTAAATTTGTGAATCACCACTGAACATTCTTCTAGCTTTGAGGGACTGAGGGACAGAATGTACTGAATCATATCTTCGAGCTTGACATCTCTGGCCTATCATTCTGAAGTCAGTTAAATCAGTGCATATTAAAAGCAGATGAATGAGATTTGGACTATATTCCAAACAAGAAGTGTATTCTCTACAGAGAAGTCCTCGAACATTGGAAGTTTGCAAATTAAATAATGCAATTTATTCTTTTAGTATAGCTAGTTCTGTACTATATACATTATACTAGTTGCCCAGTTAAAACATTACATTATCCAGGGCATTGCTGTGACAGAGCTAAGGGGTACCTTCACATAAAATGGTACCTTTACACAATATCATTTGCACCAAGCTGAAGTTTCAAATGCCTGAATTCAGGATACATGCAAATCAAAAGTATCTATTACAAGTTGTGGCTGGCTGTGAACGGTGTTCTCACAAGATACCTGTCTCTGCAGAATGTCCCTCATTCCCAGTGGAATGGCCATGGAGATTTGGATCCTGGTGTTCGCTGTAATTGTCTCCCTCATGCCTGACCATCCGCCATTTCCCAAGGAGGACCTACTTTCATGAGGTGCTGACGAGGTGGAGACCATAATCAGCTGACTAAAGAAAGGTAGGAAGAAGAAAGTTAAGAAGAGGAGGGGTTTCCGCAGACCAGCCAATCAAAGGGATGAGCCACCCATTCCTGTTACAGAACCCCGCCCCCTCCCTGCAGATCCCAGGAGGCAGACTACAGGTTATATATATAGATATATATTTATTTAATATATAGTTTATTTAACAGTACAGGTATGCACCGCATAATGTCCATTTGTGCAACCTCAGACAGCATACACGTCCATTGTCCCATAAGGTTATAACTGAGTTCAAAAATCCCTTTGGAGAATGGGATGTAGCAGACTGAAACAATTTAACCCATATATTACCTTGCCAGATACATTCGCTGATATACAGTACTACATGTGTACAGTATCCTGGCTATTTAGTCAATACAGGTACACTACAGTATCCGATAGTTTTGCAAAGTATATACGATAATATGGTGTTCACACAACATCCAAATCACATAACGTCCTATTTCACAGAACGTATTGTGTATGCTATGCAACACATACCTGTACATCAATTTCACTCCTGCTGGAGTTCTTTTTAAAGCCTGTTTTTGGTGGCATCTCTCCAATTCTTGGGCATGTGACAGAGTATTTGCACACGGCACAACATCTGCCCTTATATAGTGTTTAGTGTTCATCATTCAGCATGCCTGGGTAAGAGCAGATTTTGATGATTAAGAACATTCGGTGCATCTGGAGTTGACTTCTCTTATTTTTTCTCTTAACAGAAAATTAAGAGAAAATATCAGTGAAATTTAAGAGAATGTTGCTGCATCAGGCCCATTATCTAACATACAGACAGTAGCACTGATGCCATATGATAATATGGGTAGTTTTGACTTTACTTTCAAACACAGCTGACAGAGCTACATCATCATATATCAACACTTATTTCAGAAACTACTCACAATGAATTGCAACATTCAGACCAATGTGACCAGTGAAATTAGCTATCTTTGTGCAAAAGGCTGGAGGCACAGAGGATTATTTTAAAAATATTAAGATGAAAAAGTGTTGAAAAACTCATTTTATGGGACAAATAAAAAAAAACATAGGAACAAGGAAGTCAATGTCTGTGTAATTACAGTATTATAGATGTTATATGTACCTCTTTTTTTATTGGGGGCTGTCAGAAGAAATGCCTTTTTGTCCCTCTTTTCCTTGTCTTATTTTTCTTCTTCTTCATTGGATGTGTTTGAGTCTCACAGAGTCACACATGGAGCACCCGTCATCCAAATGACAGATGTGCTTAAAAAGAGCAACAAGGACTTCATCACTTTCAACATGAATCTAACATGTTTAGCACTCTAGATGTACATAGACTGAGAATTACTGCAATGTAGTACATCTCATGCTGCTAGGTCTGACTATATTCTTACATGGTGTTACATGGATGTTACATTTCTGCTTCTGGGAGAATCATGATGCATGATCTGGTAATGAATATTTCATCCTACTTAGTGCTTTAAAATTGAACCCTGAGCTATCCTGAATTGAGGATTTGGGGTATTAACGCGATGAGTGTGCATGTGCTGGACAGAAATTTTAATGCCGCAGCCTATGAATACAACTTTTATAACTTGATCATCAATCATAGAAATAAATACGACTTCTTCCCTCAACTTAAAACTTACGATAAGACTCAGCTTTCACAGAGTCTTAAGTGTTGCTCTTGTCCCAGACCAAGAAGCTGAGGATCATAAATATGGTGACTATAATCCAGGTGATTTGGGCATCAGCAGCTGGTTAGCGAATGCATTAGGAGCATTAGGTGCTGAAGAGTTGTGATATGAGCTGCTTGCTGTGCTGTGTATCATAGTCTTAGAGTGTATAACTACCTGCAGGAAAGCTTTGTGTTCTGCATGTGTGAATAAGGTGATTGCTGTGCATATGGTCTCTCAGTCTGTGAATGTTCCTCTCCTGTCACTCACTGGGATTGCACTGGATGAGGATAAAGGGAAACACTTCAGACGCTATGAGTGTGAATGTGTAATATGACCTGTTCAAACATGCTTTAAAGATTGTGTACTGCACAGGGTCTCAAGATCCATGGGCCGAAGGTGCTCATACATGATGATTACTGTCCTAAAGGCAAAAGGGGGGTGTGGAAGCTAAAAGAAAGTTTGCTGTACATAAGCTATGGTGAGGATCTGTAATATTCTGGTTTTAGTTACCTTGTATAAACCCTGTACTGTGCTCCTCATTTAAACTGTTTGCATCACTGTCTAAAGTCTCTCCAAACCATACCATACTATAACTGCAGCTACATGATGTCTCCTGATTATGCTAGATCACACACAGGTATGTAAATATGTAACAGTATCCTCATACAGCCACCTAGAGTACATGTGACTGGAAGGGGAGCCACCCCTCAGAGTGTTTGTACTCTGGCTGCTGTGCTCTGTCTCTCTTCCAGCCCGAAACAAAGACTGTGATCTTGCACAACAGTGTGAAACATTTTTTATTTATATAAATCCACATTTGGGGAACAATTAGAGCAGTGTGCATCTGTCTCTCTCTTTCTGATCAAAATACCAACTGAGACTCCCATGATGAGCAAATACTAAATGTAAGAAAGTGAAAGTGTCTTTCTGTTTACTGGCAGATTTACTGGAACAGTCTTCACTCATAACTGGTCAGATGGCATTCCATTCTTCAAGTTCAAACTGAAAGGAGAATACGCAGCTCTCCATGATAATAAAAATACAGACAGAATCAGATTCAGTTCAGAGCTAGAGAAGAAACTGGGTCTCAGCAATACATACCTCTGTGCAGGTGAGTACAGTCTTATAATATATTTCAACATGCCACCAGGTTTTAAAAAATCTGCTCAAGACAACAAGATTGTTGACAGAACTTTAATTTCCTTTATTATAAAATAAGTTCCTATTTCTGTGTGATCAAATCTTGAATTACAGTGAAGTCGTACTCTATGATGGAATAATATGGCAAATACAATGTTCATAAATGATATTCAGTACCACAGTAACTTACCATGGGTAATGTAGTCTGAGAGTTACATTTTCTTCTGTTGGCATTTATAATCCATATATACAGTAACCTAGCATGGATATTAGCTTCAATCCATTTTGTACAGTATTCTAGCAACCATGCTAGATTTATGATACATTATCTTAGCATGCATGCTACCCTTTGTAATATATTCATTATTGTAGCATGGATCTTAGGTTTGATAACATAGTCAGTACACTAACATTGATGTTAACCTTGATGATCAATTTTATAGAATGGGTGTTAGCCTTGATAATCAATTTTATAAGGTCTGGTAGAATAAGCTTTAGCTTTTATAACATATTCTAGTCAGTATCCTAGCATGGATGTTTGACTGATGTGCCCTGTGTATGGCAGTACTATAAGCACTGCATTATAAAACACTCTCTTGGACACTTAACCAAGTGGTTTCAATCTGCAGTTCTGGTATATTGAAAATGACAGTTGATTTTAGATTTACTAAAAACTACCAATTTTAAATGCGTCAAAAGGCAAGCAAGGTCATGAAACTCAAAACCAGTCAGTCTGGTTTACAGCTCTGTCTCCTGCCAGCAGCCCAGTGTTTCCCTCCCTTAAAGGTTATGTTTGATAAACACCGACACAAAACAAGAGAGTAATAAACTTTACAATGAATATTTATTTATCACATTTCAAGCTTTAACAAATAAGCAATTTAAAATTTGTTGATCAATCAGCTCCGAAAAGCACAATAGAAAAAACATGTTTTTACCATGTGAACATTGTGAAAAATTCAAGTTATTCAAAACAATTCCATAAAAAAGGCCTTAAAAGAGTACATTGACAAGGCAGTTCTAATGAAACCTTTCAATAACTTTTGACTATCAGCATTTATTTATTATTTATTTAATCATAAACTCAAATGTCTGAGGGCCAATCCAAAAACATGTAAACTACAAATCCTGTTTAAGTTATTAAGCTGATTCTGTCATTGGGCTTTTGTTGTTACGTTTTACTGTCACAATCCCTTCCATGTCAATTTAAGATCCTCTAATGGAGCTCTTCTTTATTCTACAGGTTGCCTTCAGCAGTTTCTGATGTTCTCTTTACAATTCATGTCTGTCCTCGGTTCTGATGAGATTTTTTTGGTGAGTGACTTAATGGAGACTCTGACATTTTGGTAATTAACCCTTTGTGTTCTGTTGAAATTGGCTTTACTTCCTCATTGTTTGGGGTCCCACAGACCCCAGTGCTGTACATGTAAGTGTAATTACTTAAAGTTAAAGATCAACCAATTTTGTTTTTCCTCAGGTCTTTTTTGCTTCCTCTGACCTCATTAAAACCCAATCAACCATAAAATACCATAACCCTAGTGTGTACACAGATGTAGTCTGAAGAGGGGAGTCTTCAGTCTGTGTCAGAACATGGCCAATGATTCTGCTGTCCTGATCACAGTGGGAGGTTCATTCCACCACTGGGGGGCAGTGCAGACAGGCATCATGACTGGGAGGTGTGACTGTGCAGGGAGGGGGCAGTTAGTCATGGTGTGGTAGCAGAACAGGGAGATCTGATGGGGTGTAGGGTTTGAAGATTGACAGGAGGTACGGTGGAGCAGTTCCATTCACTGCCCTGTAGGCGAGCACCAAGGTTTTACACTTCTAGAGGTAGCCAGTGAAGTGAGATGAGGAGGGGGTGTGACATGGTAATACAGATATACCCAGTTACCCTGTGATTATGATTATCAGTGTTGGGTCCAATAACACAGAGGGCTTAACTCTATTATGACCAGAGTCTAGAGGTGTTAAAGTACCTAATGATAAAACCCCACAGTAAATGCCCCTGTATCTCTCAGCTACCACCCTCTCACCCTCTACCATTCTGACTGTAGTGCCATTTATCATGTAATAATGTGCATGATATATTATACATTATATATTCTATAATATAGAAATAATACACAATGTATGTGTGCATGTTTTGTGTGTTTGTGTTTATTCAGAGTTACTATATAGTTACTACATGTTACTATATTGGACATTTGTCTGTGTGTTTTAATTCAGTGTAACTGTGGTGCACATGATGTTTTTGTATTTACCTCTGTTTATTCAATATGTTGTTATTTTGTGTGGTTACAGGTCTGTTGATCTGGGTCAGAACCCTCTCATGGTCCAACCTGTACTGATATTTTCCAGACTCCTTGGTTTCTAAAATGAGTGTCTCTAAGGACCCAGAGACCAGCACTTGGACCTCCAGCCCTGACAGCAAGAGGTATGAATTCTAAAATCAGATATATAATGAAATAAATTGATTAATCACAAATAAAACAATGAATTTTGTATATATCTGCAGTGAATAATAGGTAGACATATACTGTGTGTCACCCATTCTTAAGACCTGGGACAAGCCAGCCAGAAAAGCTTGATTAATTATTACTTAAAAAAATTAATTAAATCCAATTTTGTGGAAAAAATTGCATTTGTATTTTATATACAGGTTAGATCTGAAATCATTTTGGAGTTATTAAATTGTTTAACCTCTAAAACTGACAATTGTCAAAAAATATGTATTTCAGAGACAACATTTAACAATCAGAATTAAAATTGGATTAAAAGCCTTTAAATTTGGAAACTGACGATATCTGTTGATAACATGCTTGTGAAAATTTACTCTGATAATACTTTAGTTTAAAATGCCTTAGACCTCAAAAAAATAATTTTACAGTGCAGTATGAATTAATGTAATTCAGTGATTTATCCTCTTTTAAATAGTGTACACAAGGAAAGATGACAGACTTTTCTTGAAATATTCATTGTGGGAACTACTTTTTGGCAAATGGTTGGATTTTAAATACATTCTACCGGTATTTGGTGTTCACAAAAACTTGAACTAATGTTCTCAATTTTGAAAGTAAATTTGCACGAGTGAATGTAAAAATCTGTTTCTCTATGTCAAGTGAGTTAGAGCTGCAGTAAGAGAATGAGGTTAACTGGAAGCTCTGTCTCCATGTGCTGTGAGTGAGAGCTGCAGTAAGAGGATGAGGTTAACGAGAAGCTCTGTCTCCTTGTGCTGTGAGTTAGCGCTGCAGTAAGAGGATGAGGTTAACTGGAAGATCTGTCTCCATGTGCTGTGAGTTAGAGCTGCAGTAAGAGGATGAGGTTATCTGGAAGCTCTGTCTCCATGTGCTGTGAGGTGGAGTGGCAGTAAGAGGATGAGGTTAACTAGAAGCTCTGTCTCCATGTGCTGTGAGGTACAGTTGCAGTAAGAGGATGAGGTTAAATGGAAGCTCCGTCTCCATGTGCTGTGAGTTAGAGCTACTGTCAGAGTATGAGGTTAACTGGATGCTCTGACTCCATGTGCTGTGAGTTAGACTTGCAAAAAGAGGATGAGGTTAACTGGAAGCTCTGTCTCCATGTGCTGTGAGTTAGAGCTGCAGTAAGAGGATGAGGTTAACTGGAAGCTCTGTCTCCATGTGCTGTGAGTTCGAGCTGCAGTCAGAGGATGAGATTAACTGGAAGCTCTGTCTCCATGTGCTGTGAGTTAGAGCTGCAATAAGAGGATGAGATTAACTGGAAGGTCTATCTTCATGTGCTTTGAGTTAGAGCTGCTGAAGAGGATGACGTTAACTTGATGCTCTTTCTCCATGTTTTGTTCACAGGGTCCAGGCTGAGAGAGCAGGGTCACCTGTACCCAGCTGTTTGTCAGTGAAGAGTGACTTCTCAATGGACAATCCACTTCAATTCAGAGGAGAATCCACAGCTGACCCAAGGTAACTAAAAAGGTTGATGTTTACACTTCTCTTTCATTATATCTCACTCTCCATCTTCTTGTGTAAGTAAATTTGCACAAGTAAATGTAAAAATCACTTCCTCCATTTTTTGTGAGTTTGACCTGCAATGAATAGTTTAGGTTAAAGGGAAGCTCTGTCTCCATGTGCTGCGACTTAGAGCTGCAGTAAGAGGATGAGGTTAACTGGAAGCTCTGTTTCCATGTGCTGTGACTTACAGCTGCAGTAAGAGGATGAGGTTAACTAGAAGCTCTGTCTCCATGTGCTGTGAGGTACAGTTGCAGTAAGAGGATGAGGTTAAATGGAAGCTCCGTCTCCATGTGCTGTGAGTTAGAGCTACTGTCAGAGTATGAGGTTAACTGGATGCTCTGTCTCCATGTGCTGTGAGTTGGAGCTGCAGTAAGAGGATGAGGTTAACTGGAAGCTCTGTCTCTATGTGCTGTGAGTGAAAGCTGTAGTCAGAGTATGAGGTTAACTGGAAGATCTATCTCCATGTGCTGTGAGTTAGAGCTGCAGTCAGAGTATGAGGTTAACTGGAAGCTCTGTCTCCATGTGCTGTGAGTTAGAGCTGCAGTAAAAGGATGAGGTTAACTGGAAGCTCTGTCTCCATGTGCTGTGAATTGGAGCTGCAGTTAGAGTATGGGGTTAACTGGAAGCTCTGTCTCCATGTGATTTGAGGTAGAGTTGCAGTAAGAGTATGAGGTTAACTGGAAGCTCTTTCTCCAAGTGCTGTGAGTTCAAGCTGCAGTAAGAGGATGAGGTTAAGTGGAAGCTCTGTCTCCATGTGCTGTGAGTTCGAGCTGCAGTAAGAGGATGAGGTTAACTGGAAGCTCTGTCTCCATGTGCTGTGAGTTAGATCTGCAGTAAGAGGATGAGGTGAACTGGAAGCTCTGTCTCCTTATGCTGCGAGTTAGAGCTGCAGTCAGACTATGAGGTGAACTGGAAGCTCTGTCTCCATGTGCTGTGAGTTAGACTTGCGCTAAGAGGATGAGGTTAACTGGAAGCTCTGCCTCCATGTGCTGTGAATTATAGCTGCAGTAAGAGGATGAAGTTAACTAGAAGCTCTGTCTCCATGTGCTGTGAGTAAGAGCTGCAGAAAGAGGATGAAGTTAACTGGAAGGTCTGTCTCCATGTGCTGTGAGGTAGAGTTGCAGTAAGAGGATAAGGTTAACTGGAAGGTCTGTCTCCATGTGCTGTGAGTTAGAGCTGCAGTCAGAGTATGAGGTTAACTGGAAGCTCTGTCTCCATGTGCTGTGAGTTAGAGCTGCAGTAAGAGGATGAGGTTAACTGGAAGCTCTGTCTCCATGTGCTGTGAGTTAGAGCTGCAGTCAGAGTATCAGGTTAACTGGAAGCTCTGTCTCCATGTCATTTGAGGTAGAGTTGAAGTAAGAGTATGAGGTTAACTGGAAGCTCTTTCTCCAAGTGCTGTGAGTTCAAGCTGCAGTAAGGGGATGAGGTTAACTGGAAGCTCTGTCTCCATGTGCTGTGAGTTCGAGCTTCAGTAAGAGGATGAGGTTAACTGGAAGCTCTGTCTCCATGTGCTGTGAGTTCGAGCTGCAGTAAGAGGATGAGGTTAACTGGAAGCTCTGTCTCCTTATGCTGCGAGTTAGAGCTGCAGTCAGACTATGAGGTTAACTGGAAGCTCTGTCTCCATGTCCTTTGAGTTAGACTTGCGCTAAGAGGATGAGGTTAACTGGAAGACATTAACTTGATGCTCTTTCTCCATGTTTTGTTCACAGGGTCCAGGCTGAGAGAGCAGGGTCACCTGTACCCAGCTGTTTGTCAGTGAAGAGTGACTTCTCAATGGACAATCCACTTCAATTCAGAGGAGAATCCACAGCTGACCCAAGGTAACTAAAAAGGTTGATGTTAACACTTCTCTTTCATTATATCGCACTCTCCATCATCTTGTGTAAGTAAATTTGCACAAGTAAATGTAAAAATCACTTCCTCCATTTTTTGTGAGTTTGACCTGCAATGAATAGTTTAGGTTAAAGGGAAGCTCTGTCTCCATGTGCTGCGATTTAGAGCTGCAGTAAGAGGATGAGGTTAACTGGAAGCTCTGTTTCCATGTGCTGTGACTTACAGCTGCAGTAAGAGGATGAGGTTAACTAGAAGCTCTGTCTCCATGTGCTGTGAGGTACAGTTGCAGTAAGAGGATGAGGTTAAATGGAAGCTCCGTCTCCATGTGCTGTGAGTTAGAGCTACTGTCAGAGTATGAGGTTAACTGGATGCTCTGTCTCCATGTGCTGTGAGTTGGAGCTGCAGTTAGAGTATGGGGTTAACTGGAAGCTCTTTCTCCATGTGCTGTGAGGTAGAGTTGCAGTAAGAGGATGAGGTTAACTGGAAGCTCTGTCTCCATGTCCTGTGAGTTAGACTTGCGCTAAGAGGATGAGGTTAACTGGAAGCTCTGCCTCCATGTGCTGTGAATTATAGCTGCAGTAAGAGGATGAAGTTAACTAGAAGCTCTGTCTCCATGTGCTGTGAGTAAGAGCTGCAGAAAGAGGATGAAGTTAACTGGAAGGTCTGTCTCCATGTGCTGTGAGGTAGAGTTGCAGTAAGAGGATAAGGTTAACTGGAAGGTCTGTCTCCATGTGCTGTGAGTTAGAGCTGCAGAAAGAGGATGAGGGTAACTGCAAGCTCTGTCTCCATGTGCTGTGAGTTCGAGCTGCAGTCAGAGGATGAGATTAACTGGAAGCTCTGTCTCCATGTGCTGTGAGTTAGAGCTGCAATAAGCGGATGAGGTTAACTGCAAGGTCTATCTCCATGTGCTGTGAGTTAGATCTGCAGTAAGAGGATGAGGTGAACTGGAAGCTCTGTCTCCTTATGCTGCGAGTTAGAGCTGCAGTCAGACTATGAGGTGAACTGGAAGCTCTGTCTCCATTTGCTGTGAGTTAGACTTGCGCTAAGAGGATGAGGTTAACTGGAAGCTCTGCCTCCATGTGCTGCGAGTTAGAGCTGCAGTAAGAGGATGAAGTTAACTGGAAGGTCTGTCTCCATGTGCTGTGAGGTAGAGTTGCAGGAAGAGGATGAGGTTAACTGGAAGCTCTGTCTCCTTATGCTGCAAGTTAGAGCTGCAGTCAGACTATGAGGTTAACTGGAAGCTCTGTCTCCATGTCCTGTGAGTTAGAGCTGCAGTAAGAGGATGTGGTTAACTGGAAGCTCTGTCTCCAAGTGCTGTGAGTTCAAGCTGCAGTAAGAGGATGAGGTTAACTAGAAGCTCTGTCTCCATGTGCTGTGAGTTCGAGCTGCAGTAAGAGGATGAGGTTAACTGGAAGCTCTGTCTCCAGGTGCTGTGAGTTAGATCTGCAGTAAGAGGATGAGGTTAACTGGAAGCTCTGTCTCCTTATGCTGCGAGTTAGAGCTGCAGTCAGACTATGAGGTTAACTGGAAGCTCTGTCTCCATGTCCTGTGAGTTAGACTTGCGCTAAGAGGATGAGGTTAAGTGGAAGCTCTGCCTCCATGTGCTGTGAATTATAGCTGCAGTAAGAGGATGAAGTTAACTAGAAGCTCTGTCTCCATGTGCTGTGAGTAAGAGCTGCAGAAAGAGGATGAAGTTAACTGGAAGGTCTATCTCCATGTGCTCTGAGGTAGAGTTGCAGTAAGAGGATAAGGTTAACTGGAAGGTCTGTCTCCATGTGCTGTGAGTTAGAGCTGCAGAAAGAGGATGAGGGTAACTGCAAGCTCTGTCTCCATGTGCTGTGAGTTCGAGCTGCAGTCAGAGGATGAGATTAACTGGAAGCTCTGTCTCCATGTGCTGTGAGTTAGAGCGGCAATAAGAGGATGAGATTAACTGGAAGGTCTATCTTCATGTGCTTTGAGTTAGAGCTGCTGAAGAGGATGACGTTAACTTGATGCTCTTTCTCCATGTTTTGTTCACAGGGTCCAGGCTGAGAGAGCAGGGTCACCTGTACCCAGCTGTTTGTCAGTGAAGAGTGACTTCTCAATGGACAATCCACTTCAATTCAGAGGAGAATCCACAGCTGACCCAAGGTAACTAAAAAGGTTGATGTTAACACTTCTCTTTCATTATATCTCACTCTCCATCATCTTGTGTAAGTAAATTTGCACAAGTAAATGTAAAAATCACTTCCTCCATTTTTTGTGAGTTTGACCTGCAATGAATAGTTTAGGTTAAAGGGAAGCTCTGTCTCCATGTGCTGCGACTTAGAGTTGCAGTAAGAGGATGAGGTTAACTGGAAGCTCTGTTTCCATGTGCTGTGACTTACAGCAGCAGTAAGAGGATGAGGTTAACTGGAAGCTCTGTCTTCATGTGCTGTGAGGTACAGTTGCAGTAAGAGGATGAGGTTAAATGGAAGCTCCGTCTCCATGTGCTGTGAGTTAGAGCTACTGTCAGAGTATGAGGTTAACTGGATGCTCTATCTCCATGTGCTGTGAGTTGGAGCTGCAGTTAGAGTATGGGGTTAACTGGAAGCTCTTTCTCCATGTGCTGTGAGGTAGAGTTGCAGTAAGAGGATGAGGTTAACTGGAAGCTCTGTCTCCATGTCCTGTGAGTTAGACTTGCGCTAAGAGGATGAGGTTAACTGGAAGCTCTGCCTCCATGTGCTGTGAATTATAGCTGCAGTAAGAGGATGAAGTTAACTAGAAGCTCTGTCTCCATGTGCTGTGAGTAAGAGCTGCAGAAAGAGGATGAAGTTAACTGGAAGGTCTGTCTCCATGTGCTGTGAGGTAGAGTTGCAGTAAGAGGATAAGGTTAACTGGAAGGTCTGTCTCCATGTGCTGTGAGTTAGAGCTGCAGAAAGAGGATGAGGGTAACTGCAAGCTCTGTCTCCATGTGCTGTGAGTTCGAGCTGCAGTCAGAGGATGAGATTAACTGGAAGCTCTGTCTCCATGTGCTGTGAGTTAGAGCTGCAATAAGCGGATGAGGTTAACTGCAAGGTCTATCTCCATGTGCTGTGAGTTAGAGCTGCAGTAAGAGGATGAGGTTAACTGGAAGCTCTGTCCCCATGTGCTGTGAGTTAGAGCTGCTTAAGAGTATGACGTTAACTTGATGCTCTTTTTCCATGTTTTGTTAACAGGGTCCAGGCTGAGAGAGCAGGGTCACCTGTACCCAGCTGTCTGTCAGTGAAGAGTGACTTCTCAATGGACAATCCACTTCAATTCAGAGGAGAATCCACAGCTGACCCAAGGTAACTAAAAAGGTTGATGTTTACACTTCTCTTTCATTATATCTCACTCTCCATCATCTTGTGTAAGTAAATTTGCACAAGTAAATGTAAAAATCACTTCCTCCATTTTTTGTGAGTTTGACCTGCAATGAATAGTTTAGGTTAAAGGGAAGCTCTGTCTCCATGTGCTGCGAGTTAGAGCTTCAGTAAGAGGATGAGGTTAACTGGAAGCTCTGTCTCCATGTGCTGTGAGTTAGAGCTTCAGTAAGAGGATGAGGTTAACTGGAAGCTCTGTTTCCATGTGCTGTGACTTACAGCTGCAGTCAGAGTATGAGGTTAACTGACAGCTCTGTCTCCATGTGCTGTGAGTTAGAGCTGCAGTCAGAGGATGAGATTAACTGGAAGGTCTGTTTCCATGTGCTGTGACTTACAGCTGCAGTCAGAGTATGAGGTTAACTGACAGCTCTGTCTCCATGTGCTGTGAGTTCGAGCTGCAGCCAGAGGATGAGATTAACTGGAAGGTCTATCTCCTTGTGCTTTGAGGTAGAGTTGCAGTTAGAGGATGAGGTTAACTGGAAGCTCTGTCTCCTTGTGCTGTGAGTAGAAGTGCTAAAAAGGATGAGGTTAACTGGAAGCTCTTCTAATTTCATGAACGCAGGGTCACCTGTACCCATCTTTCTTAGAGCTGCAGGAAGAGGATGACGTTGTCAGGATGGTGGAAATTTACCATCATCACAGGATGGTTGTAGATGGTTGTTTGTGGTTTAGTGAAAATGTTTTAGCTGTGACTCAGCCTGCTTGAATCCAGTGGCATCATACCTCACTCCTTCCTTCAGCATGTTAGATCGATTCAAGTGACCCACACCCTCTGTTTTTGTGAGGCCCTGTTTGGGCTGGCTCAGTTTGAGACCTGGAGTAGACCTATCGTCAGTAGACCTGTGCTGTGTAGCTTCTACGTATGATAATGACATTCATTTCTGCCAGTCATCTAGCTGATGCTGATGACACATAATAGACAAATCTTTTTTTAAAATTCTTTGATGTAGCATCATGACAAAATTAAGCCACTTGATCAGCACAGATCACAAGAAGAAAATGTTTTTCCATTTCTTCGCTCACTGCACAGCTTAACGGAATCTCAAACCCTCAAATTAACATGTTTCAAATGACTGATTAATAAGAGACTCAACTTAATGAAACAAGAAGTTTGTTTTTGCAAAATAGCCTAAATATCCATCCACATTTTAACTTACACAGATAAAAAACAATGTAGTAGGCAAATAAAAAGTAAACATAACAACAACAATATTGTCATTGACCCACATATTTAACTTAAGCAAATAAAAAAACCTAATAAAAACTGTTTTTCGCATGCTTAACTGTCGACCGACAATCGACGAATCGACAAATTGTTCACATCCCGAGTAGTTTTTGTGTCCTTTCTCCAAACACTGAGGGTTTATTTAGAGCCCAGGAGTCTCTGAGCCAAGTTTAGCTAGCCACATTGCTAACTTGGTTTGTGTGAGACATTTCCAAGTACTGCAGAATATGAAGAGAGGTATCTGACAGTTTTCTAGAATCAAGTATGTGGTCTTCATGTGTATCGAGTATGTGGTCTTTAAGTTCGTAACAACTACATTTGCCATATAAAGCGTAAGCCAGCTATCTGCTGGTACAGATTAAGCCATGGCTTTACGCTGTCTCCAATTTTGTAATATGGCTTGATAAAAGGTTTTATTTTCCTGAAGGGAAGTGTTTTTAAGTCAGTTGTTTGTACCTGATACCACAAGAAAATAGACCAGTTTTGTCTGTGTCACATGTGTCTGTTTCCCCAGACACTGCTGGGATATTTGCTATAAATATGAGCAACCTTTATCACTCCAGAAGCTCCACTCATAGCTGGAGTTTTGGAGATCTTACTCTTTTCTCCTGACTGCCCTTTTAATCAACGCCTGCATTTTGAGACACTTCCCTATATTATCAGTGTATTTAAAATGTTCAACATCCCATGCTACAATGACTGGAGGTTCACTTTGGTGAGGCAATGTTAGCACAGCCTAAACAGGTAAAAATAGACTGTAAACCAGTAACATGATCTGTCTCATTGCTCTGTAGTGCCCTCTACTGGCAAACTGGGCAGCAGATTGGAGGAGCCACATGCATGGGTAGAAGGTTCTCAGTGTGGGGCTGAGAACATCATTTGAGAAAAACCCTCACTTCCTCTTGGATGAGGCATGGGCAGGAAGTAGTTCCTTTAAGAACTCTTAGTCATGAAATGGGGTTGTGACATTATGAGCAAAGCCATCAATGTATTTCATGTCTTACACACACCATACATATCCACACAAGCACATTAACACTATTGATGATATGATTGTGGCTCGTTTTGTCCAAGCAATAGAGAACACAGCCAGTATTCTACGCTCTCTCAACTCTGCTACTCTCTCAAAAATACTACATGCTAGTTTCATGCTAAATAGTTTCATATTAGTGTGATGCCAGTTACCTATTCTAATTCTGTGCTATTTATTAGTACACTTGCAGCAGTTGCTAATACAGTGCCTCAGAGTAGTAAATGTAAGCATAGTGTTTGCTGTTGCCAATGATGAAACCACATAAAACACAGGAACATGGTATAAAGGATCTTGCAGCTATTAGCTTTACTGCTAATCTACCTCTCTTTCATACATTGTAGAGATGAATTTAGGGACATGTCTTTTATTTACTTATACAGTACAACAACATTACAGTTAAACCATTCATTTCACAAAAGTATGGTAAAGATATTTACTGCTGTAATGTTCAGTTTGTTAGCTCACCACTTAGCTTGGTAGGTGTTTGGTGATGAAAAATGGAAGTCTTATCACTCTGTGCAAGTAAGATCCACCCATCCATGGTCTAGGGATGAAACAGGCCTTCCTCTTGTGGAAATCTGTGGGTAAATCAGTAATGATAAACCAGTGAGCTGAACTGGCTGTTGGGTAGCTAAATATTGAGGATACTGCATCACCCCCTTTAACAATTTATTTCATTCTATTTTAGAGAAAACAGAAGGAACATACATGGTTCACCAGCTGGCTATGTGTTTTTCCTGCTTTGCTAACACCACCTCCTTTCCCCTGCAGAGCGTACAGCATCCTATAATATTTAAGCAGGGTCTGGCTGCAGCCACTCCAGACCTCGGCACACAGGCCCCTCCTCAGAGAGGCCCTGCTGCATGTGGAGCCCTGCATCGGCTTGCTCAGGGGCAGGTGGCTCTCTCCTGCACACACCAGAGAAGGTGTAGGACATCTTTCTGGCCCGCAGGATTCTGTGTTATATCACAGAGTAAAACAGGGTGCCATTTTAGGACCATTTGCTCCTGGAAAACTGGTTTGTTAGTGTCACTGCCTCCACCATACCCTCCTTAGTTTCCATAAGGCTGGGGAGACCCAGGCTTCTTCAGAGAAGCTTTTTATCAGGATCTTTGTGCAGAGGGAACAGTTCTCACAGCAGGATATGTACAATGTTGAAGGAACTAAGACTCTACACCACCTTATAATGGGAATGATAAAATTAGCTGATGTGGCTGTTTTGGGATCTGCCCAGAGCATCACCTTTGATGTGTTTACATGCGCAGGTGCGTGGTCTAGGGTAGACCCGACAAGTGGTTCAGGCTGTCTAGACGCAACAAAAAACTGGCTCCGCCGCAAATAGCACGTAGCTGCAAGATTTTTTTTAAAGTGCTCCAAAAATCCAACCAAAGTGCAAAAGTGAATTGTGACAATAGTAAGTGCTGAATAAATATATGTAGTGCAGAAAATACATATACATATATATATACAATACAAAAATAACAAAAACCAACAAAATCTCTAAGCAATACAGCTACTCTCTGATCTCACAATGAACTCTCCTCTCTCCTCCATGAGGAATGAAACCTTGGGCTTTTTGAGGGTTAAGCCCCTCCCTCTAGGATCATACCATCTGCTAGTTTAAAATATACAATACATTTAGGCAGCATTACTGACGATACAAGGCGGTATTATAAACATTTCCATTTATATCCATCATTACAATTATTTGTACAAGCGTTACTTTGCTTTAAGCGCAGTTATTCAACTCTTTACTGCCGCAAACAATTAACGATGGTGTCGCCCATCCCAGTGCGACACCACGCATGTGCAGTTCGGGACAGGCACTACTAAGCCAGTCTGAGTTGCTGTTTAGGCCCTACCGTTTCACCCGGAAGCAGAGCATTTCAGCAGTTACCTCAAACTATTCACAAATGGCAAACAATTCAACAAAACAATGGAAAACAAAGCAAAGCGTGCTACAAACGATAAGTACAGTAAAAGTGCTTCAGTGCATCTTCTGCTCTTGACAGGAAATTGGACAGCACTGGTAAATCCCTCCCCAAGAGCATGTCAGTTGGCAAACCTTCAACCACCCCAGCCCAGCATTCAACAAGTAGGGTACTCCCTCTTGTCCCCATGCACACATTGCACAACAGTTTTTCTGTCATTATTGATGCTGCTCTCAGGGACACAGCTCTTCTTGATGAGTGACAATGCACTGCCAGTGTCCAGGAGTGCCTGCACAGACTGTCCATTTACGGTAACATTATAACATGTCAGGTCAGCACCTCCCACCTCCCAACCAGGACTGTCCCCTTCCCGTGGCACATAACAAAAGCCAGTCAGGTTTGGTTTTCCCACCGGGCACACAGAGGCCTTGTGGCCCGGCTGCTGACAGTAAAAGCAGACCAGTCCCCTGTTTGCAATATGAGTACTGTCTCCTCTCACACCCCCAACCCCAACAAGGTTACCTCCACTGTCCCGATTGTCCTTGGGGTCTCTGGTTGCTCTGGGTGTAGCCTGGGGTCATTGCTGGCCCCTTCGGTGGGCATTGAGGTACTGCAGGGCCAGTTTTGCTGTGTTCAGCCCGTTTTCTGGCTCGTGCTCCTTGACCCATCGTTGTAGGGCAGGACGTGTAGCATATGCTCCGGGATGATGGCTTCGCTCATCTCTTTCCTGGAATGCTGGTCAGGCAGAATCCAACGGCGATAAAGGCCCTTCAGCCGGTTGTAGGTCTTGGTGGGGGTCTCTCCTGGTGGTGTGGTAGGCTCTCGGAAGTGCTGGTAGTAGGTCTCTGGAGATATATCGAATTTCTCCAGCCACGCCTCCTTCAGGTCATCATTGCAATTAGACTTGTCCTCATCCATGGCGGTGTACGCCTCCAGCGCCTTCCCGGTCAGTTGTGGCACCAGCCTGCAAGCCCACTCCTGCTCTGGCCACGCCCAGGTCCTGGCCATACGCTCAAACCGCAGGAGGTAGTTTTCAATGTCCTCCCCTTGCTGGTACGTAGGCATCTTTTCAATTATGAAACAGAGCAGTTATCAAACACTCGGGATGTCATTTTGATAACCTTTAGCATTAGGGACCCAGACTCTGGTGTTAGGGTCTTTTCCCATGCTGTTGAGAGAGGGTGCATCGGTGGTGATGTTTCTCAAAAGGTTTAAATTGTGTTACCTAGTACTTGAAGATACAGTTAAATTAGAGGCATGTGTAATCAAGTCTTATTATAAAGAAGTGAAAATTTCTTGAACAGTTATCAATTTTTGTTTCACGCCCCAAAGGCTATTTCATTGGTTAATTATATGGTTAGGTACATTTTAACCACAGGTTCACTGTTTGATATAAGTGTGAGTGAGCCCATCTTCACCCAAACACCCCAGCCCCAAAAAACCCCCAACCCCCCGTGTGGGTGTACCCGGTTTTTACAAGACAGAGGTCATGATTGAGCTTCTCTAAAACATTTTAATGTACTCTTCCTTCATATTTTTTTCTTAATTCACTGTTTCTTTCTGTTGGACCTCTGATTCTTCTCAAACCACTTTGCAGGGTCCAGCAATCAGCAAAGCCCAGCTGTCTGAAACAGAAGAGTCCAGAGAGGAGAGAGCAGTGTATGGATGTAAACCCCACAAAAAAGGTGTGATATCTCTTTAAATTATCTATGCATGAATCATCATGGGGTTTGGCTTGGAGAATACTCTTTATTTTAACTGTTTTTTTCAGGCTCATAACTATTAGAATGACGAACCTCTCACACTGATGTGGTGTAATTGCACACATTCAAAGGAAGTGCTCTGCTAAAAATCCCTAATTCTCATGAATCACAATCTCAGTATAGGCACATGTTTGTTATGGGACTCAAACTCCCAGCAGCATTGTTACGACGTTTACGATTATTTAGAGATGGCAAACCACTATCACTATCACAGACAAGACACACCTACTACACTCTCTACGACTACTAGTGCAGGGTTTTGACTGCAAGGGACACACACACAGGGTTTAGGATGCAGGGAACACACTCACAGGGTGTAGGGTGCAGGGAACACACTCACAGGGTGTAGGTTGTAGGGAACACATTCACAGGGTGTAGGTTACGGGGAACACACTCACAGGGTGTAGGGTGTAGGGAACACACTCACAGGGTGTAGGTTGTAGGGAACACACTCACAGGGTGTAGGTTGCAGGGAACACACTCCTTGTTTGGAGCACAACACAAGAATAATCACAGAGCTGGAATGTGGTTTAAGCCAATCATACAGGACCAGATTCATCCCTTTTATCATAAGCATTTTAAATGTTACTTCAGCCTTTTCTGGGGCATAAAAAAATTCCTGGGACTGAAAAATGCAGCAGTCTATTTATCCAGATTCACAAAACAATTCAATTACTCTCAAAGCATGATTAATCTGAATTACTGCCTCTACAAAATCATCAATCAAAAGCTGAACTTCAAAGAACTGGAGTGAATTATTACACATCTCGTCATGTTTTTATTTCAGTCTCTCTGGTACAGCACACCTCTTCATGTTTTTATTTCAGTCTCTCTGATACAGCACTCCTCTTCATGTGTTTATTTCAGTCTCTCCAGCGCACTCTGATGAAGTTGAAGAAGGAGGAGTTGAAACAGTTTCAGAGCCATCTGAGTCAGTATTACCCAGAATGCACTGATAGACAACAGGACCATGTGGCCCTGCATGTAGTTGAGAAGATGCTGGAGACCTGTGGCAGTGAGAGATCTCTGAAGATCACACTCCACATCCTGAGGACCATAAAGCAGAAGGATCTCGCTGACTCACTGGAGAGAGATGAGCAGAAGAGTAAGACACTATTTTGTGTAAATCAGTCATTAATATATCAGTATTAGCAACTGCAAACAAGCCACTAAAGAGTGAATGTGTTTGTGCTGTGACTATTCCTTAGTAAACCTGGCCCTGAGAGAGATGTGCAACACACAGACCCCTTATGTAAGGATATAAATGTTAGAAAAAAACATATTTATGCATATTTAAAAAGCTGTGGCAGAATCAGTTTAGCAGTTTAATGTCTGAAAGAGAAGCAGACAGAGCAAAGTACTGATTTAAAGCTTTGATCATGCACTGACCAATCAGGATGTTTTCCAAATTCCCTTTAAATGAGTGGATGCATCACACATCCTTATTTTTCCATGTTTGTTAGTGCACGTTTTCTGCCTCTACTTTTCTGAATCTCTTATTCCCTGTCAAATGAGCACCACAGGCAGGTGCAGTTCTTCATAAAGTGGCTGTAGTGCTCATTTAACACCAGAATAATGGATATGTTAAAATAATAGTAAGAGAGCACATGCCTGATAACACAGAAAAATATGACTGTGCCAAACAGACTGTATTTTAGTGTTCTGTTCCAACATCTGAAAAGCATTTTCAGCATTTCAGCATCACAAGAATAATACATCATCCCACCAACAGCCACCAAATGAAACTCGATTTATGATATTATTACCGTTAATAAGATAATAGAATTGTGTGATCTTAACATATACAGAAAAAGTTCTGAAATGTAATCTAAACTGAGTGGCTCTCTGCACCAGGTTGTGAAGCTGCCTGTACAGTTTAGAGCAGATATACCTGATTATTTATACTGCTATGATGGGTTTATATATATATATATATATATATATATATATATATGGGTCAAGTATTATCTGTCTGTACATGTTCACTTCATCTCATAGATTCACTTAATCTCTTAATCTCATTTCACGTTGGTAAGACCTTACGCTCTATAGGTCCCTATGTCGGTGTGTCTTCATGAACAAGACAGAATTTATTTCTACTCACTATTTGTGCAGATTGTTGGAGTGATGTGTAACACACTGTGTGACAGACTTGTGTAAAAATTGTGTCAAGGGGAAAAACTTATAGCAATTTTTTCACTGATAATTTTTTTTTATTTAAGTACATTATCTGTCATATTTCCTCTTCTCAGAAAAACTCACAAGAGCCCAACAGACCCTGAAATCTTATCTGAAGGAGAAGTTTGAATGCATATTTGAAGGTTTGGCACAGCAGGGCCACCCAACCCTCCTCAATGAGATCTATACAGAACTCTACATCACAGAGGGGGGAGGTGGGGGGGTCAATAATGAACATGAGGTCAGACAGATTGAGGCAGCATCCAAGAGACAAACCACACAGGAGACTGCAATCCTCTGCAATGACATCTTTAAACCTTTACCTGGACAGGAGAAACACATCAGAACTGTGCTTACAAAGGGCATCGCTGGCATTGGGAAAACTGTCTCTGTGCAGAAGTTCATTCTGGACTGGGCAGAAGGAAAAGCCAATCAGGATATTAATTTAATCTTCACTCTTCCTTTCCGAGACCTGAACTTAAAGAAGGAGAGAGAATTCAGTCTGATGCAACTCCTCCAGCACTACTTTCCACAGCTGAAAGAGGTTGAAAGTGTTGAACATGATGAAGTCAAAGTTGTGTTCATCTTTGATGGTCTGGATGAGTGTCGACTTCCTCTAGATTTCCAGAACAATGAGATCTGCTGGGATGTAACAGAGTCAGCATCAGTGGACGTGCTGCTGACCAACCTCATTAAGGGGAATCTGCTTCCCTCTGCTCTCCTCTGGATCACCTCCCGACCAGCAGCAGCCAATCAGATCCCTCCTGAGTGTATCCACCAGGTGACAGAGGTACGAGGGTTCAATGACCCACAGAAGGTGGAGTACTTCAGGAAGAGAATCAGAGATCAGAACCTGGCCAGCAGAATTATCTCACACATAAAGTCATCCAGGAGTCTCTACATCATGTGTCACATTCCAGTCTTCTGCTGGATTTTTGCTACAGTTCTGGAGACATTGTTGGGTAAAGCAGACAGTGGAGAACTGCCCAGAACTCTGACTGAAATGTACACACACTTCCTGCTCATTCAGACCAGTGTGAAGAATCAGAAGTATCATGGCACCAATGAGACAAACCCAAAGAAGATCTCAGCATCAGATGCAGAAATGATCCTGAAACTGGGGAAGCTGGCTTTTCTACAGCTGCAAAAGGGCAATCTGATATTCTATGAAGAGGACCTGAGAGAGAGTGGCATTGATGTCAGTGAAGCTTCAGTGTACTCTGGGGTGTGCACAGAAATCTTTAAAGAGGAGTCTGGGTTGCATCAGGAGAAAGTCTACTGCTTTGTGCATCTGAGCATTCAGGAGTTTCTGGCTGCCTTGTTTGTGTTTCATTCATGTGTAAATGAGAACAGAAATGCACTCAGACCAGAAGAGTCAAACCCTGAGGGTTACAGAATGCAGCTGTCTGAGGTACACAGGAGTGCAGTGGATCAGGCCTTACAGAGTAAGAATGGACACCTGGACCTTTTCCTCCGATTCCTTCTGGGCCTCTCACTGGACTCCACTCAGACTCTCTCAGGAAAACTACTGACACAGACAGGAATTAAATCAATCATACACTCCGTCAGAAAACTATTTACACAAACAGAAAGTAGATCAGAGAGCATTAAAGAAACAGTCCAGTACATCAAGCAGAAGATCAGAGAAGAGTCTTCAGCAGAGAGGACCATCAATCTCTTCCACTGTCTGAATGAACTGAATGATAACTCTCTTGTGGAGGAAATCCAGACTTCCCTGAGATCAGGAAGACTTTCTGATAAAGAGCTGGAACCACACCAATGCTCAGCTCTGGCCTTTGTGTTACTGATGTCAGAGGAGGTCCTGGATGAGTTTGACTTGAAGACGTACAACACATCAGCAGCAGGTTATCAGAGACTGATACCAGTAGTGAGGAACTGCAGGAAGGCCAAGTGAGTACTGTTACATCATTCATAATGCAGATGATTGACACTGATATTTGCATAAACAGTTTATAATTGTGTGAGAATAAAGTGCATGAACATAGCTCACCTATATCATGAGCAAAAGCCTGTTAATGAATTATATTTCAGAATGTAATTTTTTTTATTCCATTTTCATCTACCCCAACGTGTATGTAGTAAAGAAACACCAATGGTAAAGTACTGTAATCTGAATGTGATATTTTAGTTTAACAACTGGAGATGTAGGATGCAGAAAATAATCTACAATCTGATATTCATTCAATAGCTTTTTTATACTTCCATCTTAAGAGTCAAACCTCACCGCAATGTAGGTCTTCCTCATCTCCACAGCATCCTGTCTGAATTTGGAGTTTCGCTCTGCCTACTGCAGAGGGGTGGGGTTTGACCTGGCCCAGCCATTTCCTGGCCCCTGTACAAACTCTGCCCTCTTCAAGGACCCTCCTGGTGTCAGATTTGAGCTAAACAAACCATGTTACAGCACTGAGGTCCTATACGGCTTCCTTATAGTGCTGCACAGTGATCAGTTTGTTCTCCATCTCAGACAGGGGCTCAGTGGTGAAATTACTGAGGGACTCTTATCCTCCCCCTCTCTATAGAGGTTCCAGAACCTCTCCAGGGCATTAGCATTTTAAAGCTAACCTCAAAGATGTTAGTGGGGCCTGGAACCTTCACCTCCAAACAGGTCATGCTGGGCATTTTGGTCTCTGTCTGTGGAGGATGGGTGGGGTGTTGTGTCATCCTGATTGTTCTGTCCACTGGCTCTGTCATGCCAAATTTGATCCACCTGGGGAATTTGATCTGGCCTGACGCCAATGGGTTCTGAGCAGCTGATATAGCGCCTCCACTAAAAAACTGAAAAGTTAAAGTCAAATACATATTTTACAAAGGGGCATGCTTTGTGTTAGTGATTAAAGTCTTTGGTGAAATTATAGTAACAAGCAAACGATGGTGGTGAACCTTAAGATTCAACCTGGTGGGCGTACAAATTCATGAGTCAAATTACTGGTCACTCCTGAATGCTGGCCAGGGTGCATATTTACTTACACAAACTTAAATGCAGCGATCTGACCAGCTTTCCTGTGGTCATCTTTATTAAGAAAGCCAAATAGTCCAATATTACAGTGAAAAGAATCATTCTGTCCTTTGAAAATACATTGTGATCCAGTGGTGTTCACTAGCTAGCATTTTAACACTATTTCTGTCTGCATTTCCAATCGGTTTTTCAATGTTTTTTACCTTGACATTGAAAGACGGATACCGTTTTCCTTCATTATCAGGTACTGGTTATCTTCACATGTGTATTTAAGGTATCTGTATGTGCTGTAGGTTTGATCTTTGAAAAATTAAACTTGCTAGCGATAATGCTGGCCAGGCAACACTGTCAGGCACAACTTCGTATCTTGTCATACAGTCATATTAGATGTCAGCTTCAGTGTAGTTACCTTCATCTTCAATACATCCTCATTAATCGTAAAAATCTCAAAACTGCACTAAAATGATTTAACTCCTCTCTCTTCGTGAGGTAGCGTAAATCCCTCTGAGGTATGGTCTTGCAAAACTGAGAGCGATTTAATTTCCTAACTTTCTAAACGTTAGATCATCCCTGCGTTGTTATAGCAGCAGACACTATGTCCGCTGTTCAGAAGCCATTGTTGTGTCAGATCGGATCAAATTTCCTGGATGGATCAAATTTTGCATGACAGCTCCTCTGTTGTCTGCTAGATGGCCCGTTCTTCTTGCAGCTCTTTTGGCGATGGTTGTGGAGTTGGACTTGGCAGCGATGCCATCTTCCTCCCCAGGTCCTCATGAGATGAACAGTGTTTATATCTGCAGGAGACTCAAGTACAATCCAATCACAGCTTGCAAAACCAACATTACAAGATTATTACATCTTTCTCCACGAGGCATAATCAAAGGGTTTTTGCTATTCTGGCAAAAAGGACACTTATTCTAAAACTGTGACTCACAGTAGAGATCATGATGGTATATTCTGTGTTGTGTTAGTTGATGACACGCTCATGTATTTGACCTGTGTTTAGACACTCACCACCAGGGTGCTGCTCACTCTCTTAAAAGCATATTGATTCTTTGGAGTTTCAGAAATGATCGCTCTGGGAAAAAAATACCCCACAGTTACGGAATTACACATTTTACAAAAATAGTTTTTTATTGCTTGTGAATTAGTGTATAGTGTTCAAATCTCTATGTCTCAAATACTCAGACAAATTTAACTTAGATGCTGCCCCTGTCAGGAGGATCATGTCATTCACCCACGACCAACACCCCACCTGCCTGTCCCTCCCATACCCCCACCTGAGTCTGTCCAACCCAATCCAACTCACCCCAACCCTAGAAGGCCCCTCCCATCCTTCCTCCCACATACACAGTGAGGGAAATACTAGGGAAAGAGATGGAGAGACTGTGGAAACAAAGAGAAAGAGATGAGAAAGAAATAATGAAAGAGACATATGATATTCAATACAGAAAAATGTAGAGATCATATTTTTTTTCATTTTGCATTTTACAACTTTCATGTGTTGGATATCATAAATATGTAATTATTTTGTCTTACAGAATAAAAGAAAATTGCAGTATGTGCATGGTATTTGCCCAGCAGTAGAAATAAATTCAGAATAAAGTTCTGTGAAGGTTTTGATCATAGTGGTCAAACATCACAGATTGAGGGTTAAAACATTACTCTGACTTTTATAACTAACTGGCCACTTAGGTTCAACCAGAAACAATATGAAATAATAGTAATTATAACAATATTACTTGATATGTTTTACTTGATGATCATTTTCCAGAATCCATTTAACAATATTAACATTAACATTAAAAAGTGACAGTAGGTTAATGTATTGTGTAAAAAGTGACAGTAGGTGTTGCTGAATTGTGTTAAAAGCAGACCTGTCCTCAACACCTCTATTAGCTTTATAGGCAAATTGCATTGGGTCTAGTAAACCCTCTGCTTTGCTATGTAGCTTTTACTTGACCAATCTCTCAAATGACTTCATGACCAATGAGGTCAGTGCCATTGGCCTCAGTGCCACTGAGTTCTTTGGGGGTTTTGTTCTTTGCTATGGGTAACAATGATTGACTCCTTGTAGAGTTTGGGTACTCTCTTATCATTCTATGGATAGGTTAAACTCATAGGAGAAAATATAACACAGCTGTAATGCACATATTTTAAGTAGTTTTCCCATAATCCTATTTGGCCCGGGGCTTTTCCCAGTTTTCCATTTTCTGAACATACCTTTAACATTTCAGGGACCGAACATGAACTCAGTAGACTTTGGGAGAACTTTTACACTTGGTCACCATGCGTGTTGGACTGATTGAATATATCCGACTGTGTGAACACATTCCATTTACACTTGGTCCCATAACTGAGTCTCCATGAGACAGATATAAATCTGAATTGTTATCCATGTGTTATAAGCAGTCATATGGCACTGTCTTCCGGAATGTAGGCAGCCAAGATGATGCCAGGTGCCAAAATTTAGCTTCATGTCATTTTACAATTAAATTTACAGTTTTGGTTTTTCTCCAGCTGTGTGAATAATTCATGCTGTTGTTTTGCACGTATTGACTGCAGGGGGTCGTAGTTGATGACTTCTGTGTGCTGATGTATTTCCATTTGGGAGGTGTAAAGATTACGGTCTGAATGCAGTGTGTGAACTTGTAGGCCTACTTACTTTATGTCAGCACATCTGATATATAATAATCAGTTAATGACCACATCAAACCTCCACATGGGAAAACCAAAAATCACAGTATGAAACAACCAACTAAAGCAGGGCACACATATCTACTACTATACATCTGCAGAGTGATGTACTATATTCTATAGCTTGTCATCAAGCTAACTTTTGCGGTAGAAGACACCTCTGGCTCTGATTGCTCTTCAGAGACGATTGGCTTAGATTTTTTGGTAAATGCTAAATTTGTGAGTAAGCTTCCTTGTTTTCTTTTTGGCATATCTGTATGCTGACTACAAAACAGGGAAATGAATAAGGGCGATTCGGCATGCAAACTGAGTGGGACGAAGAGAGTTTGTTTTTCTCTGATCTTTGAGTTAAAGTGAATGAAGTTTATGATATTGTGCCGCCACGCTTTGATGGTGATGGCAGAATAGCATGTATGTCGGTATCTGTATTAAAGTGAATTATTGATGAATCACCCACGTGCATAAATCATACATCAATAATAGCCTAAATTTACGCATGATCCATGATGATGAACATACAGAAAAATAGAAATGCATGGCAAAAATAGCATATTGTCAATATTTTAGAGATCCCCCAAAATTTCACAGATCATGTTTTCAGGGGAGCTCATGTCTTATTAATAGGAGCCAAGCTCCCCCTGGCTCCCCTGTAGTTCACACCCTGCCTGAATGACCAGATACTGTTTAGTTAAATTACTTGCCAAGCTTTGACATTTCCATGGGTTTTTTTTTTTATTTAGTTCAGATATTATGTTGTTGTTCCAATTTTAAAAAGTAATTACAATATGTTCACCTTCTTCCAGCCATTTATAGCTTGTCCTAATGAAACTCCTTTGGCTTTATAGATGTACTGTTGACTCACCTTGCTTTACAAATCAGCTAATTTAGTTCAGTTGTCTTCTGGTTTATATACATTACAAAATGCAATAATATTTATGCTCAATTCATTTCCTCCCTTTTTTCAGAATCTGATTTCATTGCTAGGGTTTTGTATCTCAAATTTTAGAAGGTCCCTGTTAAGATCATATAATGTTTCTCGCTTTGCTTTATCCAGACAGAATTAATACATGCTATAATTTGATATCTAGCAGGCTCAAGTCCAAACAAAGAGGTATTATGTTTCCAGGAAGAGTGTCTTCTTTTAGGATGAACATCATAAGTACTAAAAGCTCTTACAATAGTGTTCTGGTCCAACAGTGGTGCTGGAACAACCTCTACTTTTACAATGTTAGGGCATAATGAATGTGATATAAACCATCGGTTGATCCTAGATTTAGATGGGCCAGTTTTATTAATCCAAGTAACCATTTGATCAGGGTTCCTGACTCTTAAAATGCTGGTTGGGTCAAACACAGACATCATATTGGTTAAGGAGGTGTGATTACAGTTTTGTTGGGGCCTGTGAGGTCAAAAATCCATGTTAATTTAGGGCTGGTATAAAATCCCCACCTAATTAAATGTTCAGATTAGGATTGATTTCTCAGAATTCATTATGAATAGCATCTAGGAAATAGCTATTTCACTTATTTTGGCTGTAATCATAAATATTCCCAGGCAAATAAAAAATAATTCCAAAACTGCCCATCTATAGTGACAACTGCTAAGTCCTAATGACCTGCAGGGTTGAGATGAGATAAAATAACTTACATTTATGTTGTAAAAAAGAAGCCCAGGTGAATATTGAATTCTTTCAATAATTCATCGACCGTCCCTTGACTGTTGGTGAGATTCTCCTATAATTCGTCCAAGTACGTTTTCAGATGATCCAGCCAATTGTTACAAACAGGCCATTTCTTACTGAGATCTAATGTTGTCCCTTTAAGAATACCAGGAGATCTTATTCGTCCCAAATGAGCCTGTTATGATGCTATATATGTTTTGTTGAAATAACAACTTTTAGATAATCATATTTTATAATCTTAGATTTACTGAGTCGCTTAAAAGCACTTCGGGTGTTTGGATACAATGTTTTACGAGGGTTGACACTGTTTAATTAACGAGAGAGTGGTTTGACTCGGAGAGTGATAAGTGAGTGAGTTGGATCGACGCTATTTCCAGTGAGGTTTGTGCGCGCAGGTCGGCGGCGTCTGGTAAATCCTGGAAGCAGATCTCCCAAAACTCGTCCACTCCTCTCGAATATTGTTTTTCCCCATGGTTTTCTTTTCCTTGTTCATCCTGAAACAACTAAATTGTGCGACAACGTGACGTTCAGCCCAGGCTGTCGGGATCTTTTAGTAAACGCTGAACAAACCGATTGCTGGGGGCAGCGACCTGTTGCCTTCGCAATTCCAAGACCGGGCTGTCCGTCCCCGGAGACAAGAGCGAGCTGGCCGCGGAATGAGAAGCTCCGGCGTTGGGTACAAGCGGCGGAGGCAACGTCAGTCCTCTTTTCTTTCTTATTGTATTTAAACAAGCGGAGCATATCAGCCGCACGCCACTAAGCTCAGCAACCTTATAGCTAGCATTGACGAATTTAAAGGCAACCAGAGTAAGGTCAGGCATGCAGTATCTGCCCAGGGAGGCCGTGACACTATCAAGCTAGGACAGTGATTCCCAACGTCGGTCCTTGGGGCAAACTGTGTATGCTGGTTTTTATTCCAACCACAACTGCAGTCCCAAAATCTTAACAAGCTGTTAATTGTTCATAATTGTTCACGCTTTTTCATGACTAGAGAGATAATTTGCCATTATAGCTATGCATTTCATTAAGAAAAAGCTCCTATGTTCACATTGTGTTTATGTGATTTTGCAAACAAATACACAAAAAGAGTACGTTTTTATAACTGATCAAATTAAAGACTGGGGTGAATCAGTACACTCCTTAAATCATTGAACATATGATTAAGCTCCAGATTTTTTTCCTTATGCTTCATAAATTATGTAATCAAAAAATTGTAATCACAATATTTAGCTAAATAATAGGGATTATTGTTTTAACCATAATCATTCAGTTCTGAATTTCAGGCCAGTAAGTTGAACAGAAGCACCTGTGAATGTTCTGAAATTCAGACCTGATTATAAACAAGCTCTGAAACTGACTGAAGCCTGAAAACAGGGAAAGCAGACTGTAGTAGCCTAGAATATTGATTTCTTTTTTATTTTCTCTTTCATATTTTCAGAGAATGTCAGTTAAGTATCAGATAGTAAATATTTTTTTTATCTGAGTACCTTAATTGTGTTTAGTTAAACAACATCAAATATAATTTTAGTTTCCTACTGATGGCTCAGTGATGTGCACTGTTTTGACATTGGTGTTCCTGCATTGGGTTTTTTTTGGTAAAATTCATAAAACCAATAACTATCAAAAAGTTCGGTCACAGGTCATTGAGGAATGATCACCATCAGAACAGACACGCTGCACTGCTGATCACATGTGAGCCAAAAACCCCCTTGCCTTCCTGTGACTACTCCTGTGAACCTTTATCTGTGTGATAATGTTTGCTTTTTTACTCTCATTGGAAGGAAATACAAACTTCTCACAACTTGTCAAGCTAACTCACTATTCACTCTAAAGGCTGGAATTTGCTTTAATAATGAAATACAGTATAAAAGGATCTGATAACTCCATCCTTAGCCCTGCTGTCCACACTTGGCTCAGGGGCATGAGTAGGGCCATGAGTGAGGCTTAAAGCCCAGAGTTAGCCTGAAAAAGACTGGAAAAGGTAACTGGGCCATGAACCCTAATCCTGACAGAACTGAATAGAGGAAAAGGGACTATTTGGGTCATAACCACAGCTGTAGAACTGTCAGACTTGAGCAGGACATCTTATTCTCAGGTGTAAAGTGCTGCAGTTGGAGAGTGTAGCACAGGCATCTTCCTCAGAGCATTGTAGATCTTACAATCCTCATTATCACTCTTTATCAGTGAGCACTATCAATACTACATTTAAAATATTAAGTGTTAAATATTAACACATCACCTCTTTCTTTCAGACTCAGCAGCTGTGGTCTTACAGAGGAGTCCTGTGAAATTGTGGCCTCAGCTCTCCAGTCATCAAACTCACCCGTGAGAGAGCTGGACCTCAGCTACAATAACCTGGAAAATTCAGGAGTGAAGCTGCTCTGTGCTGGACTGAAGAGTCCAAACTGTAAACTACAGACACTGGGGTGAGTAGTGCTGTGTACTTTGTGACTTTCAGTAAATAGTTAGTGATTATGGCTCCATACAGAGAAACGTTAAACAGCTCCTTCTCTCAATCAAACTTTTACTCTCTCCAGTCTTCCTTCCTTTGTCCACATTGGTCCCATCCCTCTCTTCTTACTCCTCTATCACAGCAAAGTAAAGCAGAATTGGGTAATTCAGTGGTACAGTGCCACAGAATGAATTTATGCTGGATATATGACATTGACAGTGAGAGTTTAATCATACTTCAAAATGTGGGTATTTATACAGACTATACTGAAGTATCAAAGGCTTTCCAGGTACTGGAAAAATCACTCAATTCCAAAGAATTACTGAGCACTTTCCATCCAGCATATTATGAGAGTTTGAGGATAAGGAGACTGTGATACCTTTGGATGCTGAGCACATTGACCCAGAACCTGCTAAATGCTGGACTGTGATGCCAGTACAGGAGCAGGAGATGTCAGGGCCAGTTGGAAGTGGCAAAGTGAACACAGAATTGGGAAATACAGTGTTCCCTCTCTGTATCGTGGTTCTGCTTTCTCTCTGTCAGTGCATCGTGGTTTTTTATGTACAGTATATGTAATCCTGTCTCGCTGAATTTTCGCTGTATCGCAGATTTTTGCAGTGTTTAACAATTTTTAAATTTCCAATATTTTCATTATTTTCATGAAAAAATAATCATTTTCTCACCTAAAAAGGGAAAAATCAGGAAGAAAAATAAATTAAAAGACATTCTGTAACACATACATACAGGGGTTTGCAAAAAAAACCTGTACATACGGGTAAATGAGATTTGGGTTGGGAAATCTAAGAGGCCTTATGTGGCGGTATAGAAATTTTTAAAATTCCATGATTTCACTGTTTTCGTGATAAAATAAGCGTTTTCTAACCTTAAAAAAAACAGTAAAAAATATAGTAAAAAATAAACTAAAATGTTTTACAATGTATTTAATGTACAGGTGTTTAATGTATTTAAAATGTATGTGTTGCATTTCCATTTATATTTTACATAAAAGTGTTTACATATGAGAGTGTGGGAAAAGGTAATACAGTCTAGGGAGAGTTGATAACAGTATGGAGGAGGTTCATAAAGGGTTGATAGATACGTAAATAATATAATAACTATCTCGCCTCTACTTCGCGATTTTTCCCATCTCGTGGGCGGTCTTGGAATGTAACTACCGCGATAGGAGAGGGATCACTGTACTTTGGTTTGGCACCAGTTTATCATTATCATTCATACAACTATTAATGCAACTAAATACTAAAATAAGGATCACAATAAAACTGAAAACAAGCTTTTCTAGCTGTTGCAACTCTGAGAAAGAAATAATGCACTGATTTACAAGATGCATGTTTTCAGATGCAGAAAGTGCAATAAAATAATTTTGTTTCCAGAAAAAGATGGATAATTGTGATTAAAATTAAATTGGAATCACAATATTCAGCAAAAAAATTGGGATTATAATTTTAACCATAATCATTCAGTTCAGAATTTCAGGCCAGCAAGTTCAACAGAAGCAACTGTGAATGTTCTGAAATGCAGACCTGATTATAAACAAGCTCTGAAACTGACTGATGCCTGAAAACAGGGAAATCAGACTGTAGTAGCCTAGAATATTAATTGCTTTTTTATTTTCTCTCTATTTTTTTAGAGAATGGCAGTTAAGTATCAGAGAGTAAATATTTTTGTTTCTTATTTGAGCACCTTAATTTTTTATAGTTAAACATCAAAAATGATTTTAGTTTCCTGCTGATGGCTCAGTGATGTGCACTGTTTTGACACTGGTGTTCCTACGTTGGGGTTTTTTAGTAAAATTCATAAAACCAATAACTATCAAAAAGTTTGGTCACAGGTCATTGAGAAATGATCACCATCAGAACAGACACACTGCACTGCTGATCAGATGTGAACTAAAAACCCCCTTTGCCTTCCTGTGAATACTCCTGTGAACCTTTATCTGTGTGATAATGTTTGCTTTTTTACTCTCATTGGAAGGAAATACAAACTTCTCACAACTTGTCAAGCTAACTCACTATTCACTCTAAAGGCTGGAATTTGCTTTGATAATGAAATACAGTATAAAAGGATCTGATAACTCCATCCTTAGCCCTGCTGTCCACACTTGGCTCAGGGGCATGAGTAGGACCATGAGTGAGGCTTAAAGCCCAGAGTTAGCCTGAAAAAGACTGTGGAAAAGGTAGCTGGGCTGTTAGCCCCAATTCTGACAGAACTGAATAGAGAAAAAGGAGCTATTTGGGTCAGAACCACAGCTGTAGAACTGTCAGACTTGAGCAGGACATCTTATTCTCAGGTGTAAAGTGCTGCAGTTGGAGAGTGTAGCACAGACATCTTCCTCAGAGCATTGTAGATCTTACAATCCTCAATATCACTCTTTATCAGCGAGCACTATCAATACTACATTTAAAATATTAAGTGTTAAATATTGACACATCGCCTCTTTCTTTCAGACTCAGCAGCTGTGGTCTTACAGAGGAGTCCTGTGAAATTGTGGCCTCAGCTCTCCAGTCATCAAACTCACCCGTGAGAGAGCTGGACCTCAGCAACAATAACCTGGGAGATTCAGGAGTGAAGCAGCTCTGTGCTGGACTGAAGAGTCCAAACTGTAAACTACAGACACTGGGGTGAGTAGTGCTGTGTACTTTGTGACTTTTAGTAAATAGTGATTATGGCTCCATACAGAGAAACGTTAAACAGCTCCTTCTCTCAATCAAACTTTTACTCTCTCCAGCCTTCCTTCCTTTCTTCACATTGGTCCCATCCCTCTCTTCTTACTCCTCTATCACAGCAAAGTAAAGCAGGATAAAACCCCATGAGTTTTAGGGTTGTCAGCTGTGTGGTTCCTGACCAGAATTATCTTGTGTTTAAGTTCAGTGTGAAAATGGGATTATGTGTGTGTGTTCTATCCATAGACTCGTGTAGAGACAACAACATGCATTTTATGGTTATTTACTCTGCTCCCTTCTTTTATGGTACCTTGCCATGCACCCAGACACGGCCTGAGAGGGACAAATGGACTCCACCCCCTTGTAAATACCCCTGAATCAGTGACCAAAGAGACAACAGGCTTTTCAAGCATGGCAAGGAGCAGAGCTCTACTCAGAAACTAAAATGAAACACTTATGACAGCCAAAATGGATGTACATTTGGGGTTACCAGTTAAAAGCAGAATTGGGCGTGGTACGACCCTCTTTGTTGTTTTTAAGCCCTAAGATGCCCCCAAATGTAGAATCCTTTGATAAACATGCCCAACCACAGGGGACTATCACCTGTCTCTCTCCCTCTGGCTCCTTCCCCTTCTGGAGCAAGTGTGTGTCTGTCTATGTGTTTGTGTGTCTGTCTGTCTCTGTGCGTGTGAGCGAGTGAGCAAACAGGTTTACTTAAACACTCCTGGAGTTACTCGTTAGTATAGGAGGAAGTGTAGCTCTGTCTCAGCCTCACCTGTCTCACAGTGATCACATATCCTCTCCTCTTTGGGGCGCCAGGTTTGCTTGTGTCTGCCTGTTTCAATGACCAGGCTGTGATCACTTAGTCTGTATTTGGTTTGGATCTGTCTCTGTTTTATATCTCTGACAGTGGAGAGATATTCTGCCAGTTTGTAATTTCTGCTTAACATAGTGTAGCAATATCATTTGTTTTGCGGTTTTGTCATTTTCTTCCAATGTTCCAAATAATGTTTTATTTGATTTATTAATTGGCTGATTTTAATTGAAGCAGTGCTGGTCTGAAACATGTCATAGTTAGCATTGTTAGTTGTTATTTGGTTTGTTAGTTTCATGGCCAGCTGACTGAGAGGACTTCTATTGGGGCTTAGTTCTTGGGATAGGAAGGCCTTATATTGGAGGAAATTTGGTTCACTTGTTTTTAGATGAATCCAGAATTTTAATGCTCTTTTCTGAATGTTAATAATCAAAGGGTAAGATTGTACAGCTTACTGGGCTGTGTCTGTATGTTGTCTGGCTCATTTGTTCTTTTTATATATACAATGATTTGACTGTGGTCTGATAGGGAGGTTTGTTGCCTGACAGTGAATGCATTTATGGAGGAGGGGTCCACATCTGTAATGGCATAATCTACCACACTGTTCCCAAGAGCTGAGCTGTAAGTGAACCTTCCAAAGGAGTCCCCTCTGATCCTACCATGAATGATATACAGACCCAAGGTTTGACAGAGATACACTACCTGTCTACCATATTTATTAATTACATTGTCGTGGCTGTTTGTGGTTTTAATGATTGGAGTGTGGTACATAGGAGATTGGCCAAAGATGTGTTTGTTTCCTTCAGTGGTGAGGAAGTCAGGGAGAGTACCTGTCCTGGTGTTTAGGTCTCCACTGAGCAGCACACTTCCCTGGGCCTGGAAGTGGCAGATGTCTGTGTGCAGATCATTAAAAATGGATGCTTTGAAATAGGGAGAATCCAATGGGGATTGCACATAGGCACGTTTTTGACGGAAAGATTTTTTTATTTATTTTTGACCAAAGGTAAGTGTCACCTGTTTTTACTGGGTCAATGAATTTATTTATTTCTTCCTTGTACCACACAATAATTCCTCCAGAATCTCTGCCATGATTTATATGCATATGTTTAAGAGAAGGGAGAATTATCTCTCTAAAGTTGGGTGGGCATTCTGTGGACACATCAGCACAACACCAGGTTTCACTGAGTAGCACAATATCAACATTTTCTGAACTATTTACAAATTCAGGATCTGTGCTCTTCAGACCAAGTGATGAGGACCACAGACCCTGGATGTTCCAGCTACAGATTTTTAGAGTCTAAATGTAAATATAAATGTATCGAAAAATTAAATAAACTACAAATATGAAACTGTATATCTAATTTATTTACAAAGGATTTGCTTATGATTGAAAATGTGCATCATATACCCTTAATTATAATAATAATTATGTATTTATTTATTTATTTATTTTTACTCACTACCCTCTAGGTTAATAATTTGTTGCAGATCAAACCCAGCAGGCGGCAGATCTCTCTCATGTCAGAGCCAGCAGGGCTCTGAGTGGCTGCAGCATAGCTGAGTCCAGGCTGTGTGTGCTGGGCTGCAGCATAGCTGAGTCCAGGCTGTGTGTGCTGGGCTGCAGCATAGCTGAGTCCAGGCTGTGTGTGCTGGGCTGCAGCACAGCTGAGTCCAGGCTGTGTGTGCTGGGCTGCAGCATAGCTGAGTCCAGGCTGTGTGTGCTGGGCTGCAGCATAGCTGAGTCCAGGCTGTGTGTGCTGGGCTGCAGCATAGCCGAGTCCAGGCCGTGTGTGCTGGGCTGCAGCATAGCTGAGTCCAGGCTGTGTGTGCTGGGCTGCAGTGCTGAGTGTTGGGTTGTGGGGGGGTGGCGGGAGCGGGATGGGCAGCGTGGGCACCCTGCCTCTCCCCTGGTGCTGTGTAGGGCCAGTCCTCCTGGGCACATGAATCCTCTGTGTCCCATGTGATTTGTGTGATTGGAGCGTGTCGTGTGATTTGGGGGTGTAGTGTGATTGGAGGGTGTAGAGTGATTAGGGGGTGTAATGTAATTGGAGGTGTGGTGTGATTAGGGGGTGTAGTGTGATTGGAGGGTGTAGTGTGATTGTAGGGTGTAGTGTGATTGGAGGGTATAGTGTGATTAGGGGGTGTCGTGTAATTGGAGGGTGTAGTGTGATTGGAGGGTGTAGTGTGATTGGAGGGTGGATTGAGATTAGGGGGGGAAGAGTGATTGGAGGGTGTCGTGTGATTAGGGGGTGTAGAGTGATTGGAGGGTGTAGTGTGATTGGGGGGTGTCGTGTGATTGGAGGGTGTAGTGGGATTGGGGGGAAAGTGTGATTGGAGGGTGTCGTGTGATTAGGGGGTGTAGAGTGATTGGAGGGTGTAGTGTGATTAGGGGGTGTAGTGTGATTGGAGGGTAGAGTGTGATTAGGGAGTGTAGTGTGATTAGGGGGTGTCGTGTAATTGGAGGGTGTAGTGTGATTGGAGGGTGGAGTGTGATTAGGGGGTTTTGTCTGGAGGAGCTGTGATTCAAACCTTTTCTTTTAATTTGGGGAACATTTTTTCGAAATCAAAAAGAATTTCTTCATTCCCTTGTATTAAGGCAGCACCATTGTGATAAATGTTAATGGTAAGCAGATAACAGTCTGAGTCCACCTCTTCACCTATATTCAGCTGTCGGCCTTTTGAAATCCCATTTTTTAATGTTTTTGAATTCCTAACATATTGTGGTCTGCCAGGTTTCTGTCTTTGTAGTGTAGAAAATCAAATTTGTAATTATTTGTTTCCCTCCTGTTGTCACATAGTCAAGAATTAGTGTCTCTGGACGGTCTTCTATGATTTTGTTTTTGAATAATTTCCTGGTACGCTGTGGGTAGATAATCTTGAAGGAGTTCTGCCCTGTCTGCTGCAGCATTCTCTGTTCAGCCTGGCCTAAATTGTTACTTGTGGCCATTTTTTTTACGAGCCTGTGCTGAGCTGGCCTGTCAATCAAGCTGCTTTCCAACTGTCAATTTTAAGTTTCTCATTTAATCCATTCTAAAGATATCAGGAGCTCATCTTTCTGTGATTCACCCTCCATTCAAAACAAATGTTATGCATTGCCTTTGAGTTTTATATCAATGTAAGTTTTGTTTGTCACATCAGAGAGGCTGAACATATTAGCAAGGCAACCGTTACTCTTACTGTTACTCTTCTGCACTGCTGCACTGTTTAGATAATATGTGATGCAGCCCACATCATTACAAATGCTGAATCCAAGTGGCCAGGCTCTGTCCATAACTCACCTTAAATTTTTTAAAAAATTACACTGTACTCCCATATGATTATAGGTTTGATGGTGTCCTACTTGGGGACAGAGAGTTCCCCTCCCTGCCCTCTCTGATGACCTCTTACCCTGACCCTGAGCCGTCTCTATATGTTATCATATTCTCTTTGTTATACAGTCAACTCCAGAATTATTGGCACCCCTGACTGGAGATGCAGTAAAAATACAATAAAAAAATTAATAATAACATTATTGAGATAAACTCAAAATGCATAGATGTGAAGAACATTGTTGTTTATTATTATAATTATTGGGTCTTATACTGTTTGTCAAGATTAAGGCACACATTTGGATGGATTTTGGACCATTCCTCTTTGCAGATCCTTTCAAGATCCTTCACATTCTTGGCTTTGTGCTTATCACCTGCCCTCTTCAGTTTAGCCCACAGATTTTCTATCGGATTGAGGTCTGGTGACTGAGATGGCCATTGCAGAACATTGATTTTGTTGTCCCAGAAATATTTCTGTGTGGATTCGGAGGTGTGCTTTGGGTCATTGTCTTGGTGGAAAGTTCACCTACAGCCAAGTCTCAGCCTTGTGGCAGGAATATACTTGGTGAATTCCATTGAGCTATTGATCTTTACCAGTGCCCCTGGACCTCTGAAATGAAAACAGCCCCAAAACATCACTGACCCACCACCATGTTTCACCGTGGGTATGAGGTGCCTTTCCTTGTATGCATCTGTTTTTGGACGCCAAACATGGCGATGCTTTATCTGACCAAAACATTTAATTCTGGTCTTCTCTGACCACAGCACCCTTGTCCAATATCTGGTGAAATTATTTTTTCGCTAATTCCAAGTTCTTCCTTCTGTGTTTTGGGGTCAGAAAAGGCTTTATTGTTGCATCCCTTCTAAAAATCATGTGGTTACGGAGGTGGCATCTGATGGTGCTTTTTGAAACCTGGTGACCCCAAGATGCCACCAAGGCCTGCAATTCCTTCACAGTGATTCTTGGGGATTTTTCTGCTTCTCTCACCATCCTCCTCCCTATCGTAGGGGGGAAAACATTTCCGTCCTTTACCTGTCAGGTATTCAACATTTCCATGTTTATTAGATTTTTTAAATAATTGCCCTGACAGTGCTCAGTGGTATATTTACTCCTTTGTGGATCATCTTGTAGCCATTACCAGAGTTATGAAGGTCTATGACCATCTGTCTCTTTTAAACTGCCATTTTTTTTGTTTTCTTCATGTTGTTGGATGGCAAGGGGATTATTTTATGCGTGGTACCTCATTTTTATACCCTAGTGAATCTGGAAGTGATGTAATGATGCAATATAGTTCCCTAACTCTTAGATGAACTTAAATTAGATGAATTTCATTCCTGGTTTAAATTTGGTATATTTTATTCATGATAATCTTTAGGGGTGCCATGAATTGTGAAACTTTAATCTGGAGGAAATTGATTTTTAATTAAATGAATGAATGATTTTGGTTGGCTCAATTGAAGCATTAATACACTACAGTATTTGTTACATGTTGGCATTTTGAGTTTATCTCTGTTATATATTTTTGTTGTATTTTTACCACATTTTCAGTCAGTTTTCCTGTGTGTGATCTGCACACGAGGATAAAGGTAGGAGTAAGAGCTGGGAGAGTAAGAGAGGGAACAATGGGTTCTTCCTAGTTTTATAACTTTCATTGCATGTTTCTGGGGTTACAGAATTGGCTCACTGTAACTGAGGATGTCTGGCTGGGGCGGTGCTATAAACATCACTGGTGTTTCCTGTGGAGTGTGTGGAAATGTAGTTCCATTGTCCCTACACCCCCCTTTGGTCTCAGGATGCGGCTTAAGCCAGTATTCCTTCAAAGCGCAAAAGCCATTCAACATTCCACAGGTCCTCAAGTTCATTTGACAGGTTATGACAGTTTGGCAAATCTGGGCAGTTCATACACAGCTGTAGACATCTGGGCATTTATTTGTAACTCATAACTCAATCATGAATAACTTATCAAAAGAGAACACTACTAACAGTCAAGGACTGACTATTAAGGGACACTCATATCTACTGAAAAACTCAATCAATAAAATATAATGGAAAATAAGAAAACAGCAGCACCTGGGAGGTTTATGCTTAAAGTGGTCAGGAGTGTTAGTGAGGTAGAGTATGAGTTGCCAGTGATCCAGTCATGAGAAGTCTGAGGGGGGTGCCCTATGGATCAGATGAACTTTTAAGTACAGTTTGAGGTCTGGTCTGGCCCAGACTGGACTGGACTGTTTAGTCCCTTCAGACAGGAGCTGCTGTGGAAGGGTGATTCCTGGCTGTTACCCCCAGGTATCCTTGTGCTGTTCTGACAGAGACTGTTTATCCTGGTGACTGTATCAAGAAATGGAAATACAGACATACAGTCCATCCTAGTTTGTGTGATATCCGAACCAGGAGATATATGTTAACAGTCTTACATTAGTGGTACTTCCTGAAGTCCAGCTAATTACTGATTTACATGACACTGGGTCAGTGAGCAGCTACTCACAATGAGGAGGTGTTGTGAAAAATGTAAGAATGGGGCAGCACTCTAGGGATGTGCCCAATGCACCTGCAAAGATCATCCTGTAGCTGTGGTTGCCTGATTGGGCTGGGTTTAACAGTCTACAGTAACTGACTAAATTACCATTAATATGTCTGATTAAATGGCTTAATAAACTAATGGTTAGAGAGAAATGGTTGCTGTTGTTACAGGCAAACCAAGCTGAGTAAAAATGACTCATGCAGCCCCCTTTGGTAAGGTGGAGTTGTACAAAGAGAGAAGAGAGTGATGGAGGAGGAGAGGTACTGTGTTTGCAGGTTTCCTTTTCCTGATGAGCATATGGGAACTTATGTTCCTTTCTAAGCAGTGCAGCTGCTGTCAAACTATTCTGAGCTTCCTTCCCCATCTGTGTCTGTACCTGTGGGTCTGCCTGAATTATCTTATCTCCAATTTTTGCTGTCATTGGATAGAGAAAAACAACTAGAGTAAAATTTTGGCCAAAAAGTTTTCTTAATGTGTTTTTGGGGCTCTAAGGTTCTGGGGGAGTGACTTGGCACTTGCTCTGGACCTTCTGGTCAACCTCAGTTTTTTCATTTGTGGCACGATACGCTGGGTGTCCCAAATGGTCTGGGCTTCCCTTTTAATATTTATGCATCGATTATTTATCTCTTGAGGACAAAACAACATGAGTGTGAATACAGGGGTGGAGGTTGTGTAAGAAGAGAGATTTGAAAGTTTGACTCTCTTCTATACCTGGCTTGTCTCTACCCTGTATTTAGACATACTGTAGCAACATATATTATTTTTTTGCAATTGACCATGATTACATTCACGTGCATCATGTCCATATCCCGTCAGTGTAGGCAATAAAGTCGATGGCAGTTCTGTTCTGAAGAGTTGTGTTTTTCTCCCTCTCAATTATAAAAAGTATTGATGATGGTGTCAATATTGTCTAGTGGTCAATATGGGAAGTGCAATGATTTAAGTTTGAAGCTGCTTGGATAGGGGCCCCATTATCTGTTTTGTCAGGAGCCTCACTCCCTCCTTCTTCTCTAGGGGCCCCACTCTCTGCCTGTTTTCCAAAATTGAGAAGCATTTCTCTTTCTAAAAAGCAAAAAAAAAAACATTAAATACAGCCAAATCATATTATCACAAAACATTGAATATGCCAAAATCTATCCTCACACATGAGGGCACAACAAAATGTAGAGTAAATGTGCTATTCAGCACATGGGAAGCAGAAAATATGAGGATAATGCTGTTCCTCACAAAGGCTCCAGTTAATTGCAGGTGAAGTGTATGCAGGGCAAGAACAAACAGATAACAAAATATGTTCCAGCACAAGGCACCAATTAAAAGTAATCAATCTCATAAAATGACTTCAGCCATAACCTTTCATTTCAAAAATGTATTGAAATTACAATATTAGAGGCAAACCAACAGGAATTACCATACCCTTTTAACAATACAATTATTGATAATTAGTATTGGGGATCTAACCAGTTTTTGAAGGCTTTGTTCTATGAACAGATTGGCTACAGTCAATGTTTAAATGATAACACAGACAACCAGTTATAAATACAAAGGCTTCATTATTCACAATGATAAAAATGATAAAAAATGTGTATGAAACAGAATTTGAGTGTGTGTAGATGACTTAGTTAGAACACACTTAGAGTGTGTGTGTTTTGTCCACAGGCTGGGTTGGTGTATATTTATAGTGTGTGTGTTTTCTCCACAGGCTGGGTTGGTGTATATTTATAGTGAGTGTGTGTTCTCTCCACAGGCTGGGTTGGTGTATATTTATAGTGTGTGTGTGTTCTCTCCACAGGCTGGGTTGGTGTATATTTATAGTGTGTGTGTGTTCTCTCCACAGGCTGGGTTGGTGTATATTTATAGTGTGTGTTCTCTCCACAGACTGGGTTGGTGCATATTTATTGTGTGTGTGTTCTCTCCACAGTCTGGGTTGCTGTAATCTCACAGAGGGCTGCTGTGATCATCTGGCCTCAGTCCTGCGTTCTCCCCACTCAGAGCTGAGAGATCTGGAGCTCAGAGACAACGAGCTGCAGGATTCAGGAGTGAGAGCGCTCTCTGCTGGACTGGAGGACCCACTGTGTAAACTGCAGAGACTGGGGTGAGTAACAAACACAAACCCCCTCTTTCATGAAGGGCTCAAATGTGACTAAATATCCCACTAATATTAATGACTCAGGCTAAAGCTTTCTGTTCACTTTGCACAGTCAATCTGTGATGTTAAAATGTGTGTTTTTCCAATAGCAATTACAGTGTTCATAATGGGATAAAATACTGAATTGTTACTTTTGAAAATTATTCATTCAGTATTATAATATTAATTACATACCTTCAATTATAGAAAACAAAGAAGTAAATGAGTCAGTCTCATTAAAATAATGATAATAAGATGTATACTACAAATTCCACAGCCCTGTCATTTTATATTCAGATTCTGTACGGTGCGTTTTTCCAGAGCTGGTCTCCTTCTCTCTGCAGGCTGTCAGGCTGTCGAGTCACAGAGAGAGGTTGTGATTCTCTGGCTTCAGCTCTGCGTTCAAACCCGTCACACCTGAGAGAGCTGGATCTGAGCTACAATCACCCAGGAGACTCAGGAGTGAGAGCGCTCTCTGCTGCCAAACTGGACACACTTACACTGCTGTAAGTACAGAGAGTTTCCACACTGCACCTCATAGACACACTGCTGTATGTACAGAGAGTTTCCACACTGTGTGTCACTCAGTCACTGTCTGTTCTGCTGTTCCTACAGCGTGGACCATGGAGGAGAGAGCAGGAACAAACCAGGACCCAGGAAATGTGAGTCTGTCAGCACTGAACACTCACTCCCTCCATTTCCTCTCCTTCCCCTCTTCCTTCTTTCTTTCACATCTATTTTCAACTCTTTTTTTCCAGTCCCTCTCTTCACAATTCTCTTTTTCACACTCAGACAAAAGTCTGTCCATACATACAGCACTGTGTGTGTTTTTGTGTGTGAGTGTGTGTGTTTGCGTGTGTGTGTGTGTTTCTCATGGTCATTGAGTTCAGTTTTTGTCTGTTTGCAGATGGTGTTTACAAACATTCATCCAGATTTAGACACCTACACATAAACACACACACAAACTCCAAACACACAAATGAATGCACTCACACAGAGGTTCACACACATGCAAACACAACCCTGTTTCTCTCTTTCTCTCACACACACTCAGTCACACATAATGAGATGAATATTAATAATGATAATTAATCTCATTAATGTCTCTGGTTTGCAGATGGCTGTCAGTTCACACTGGATCCAAACACAGCATACAGAAACCTGTCTCTGTCTGAGGGGAACAGTAAGGTGACAAACACAGAGAGAGGGCAGCCATATCCTGATCATCCAGAGAGATTTGACAGCTGGCACCAGGTTTTGTGCAGAGAGAGTCTGTCTGGACGCTGCTGTTACTGGGAGGCTGAGTGGAGTGGGCCTGAGTTGGGAGAGGTTCATATAGCAGTGACATCTAAAGGAATCAGCAGGAAAAGAGGGGCTGGTGACTGTTTGTTTGGATGGAACAAAAACTCCTGGAGTCTGGACTGCTCTAAACACAGTCACTCTGCCTGGCACAATAAGAATAAAACACACATACCTGCCCCCCCCTCCCCCTACCTCAGAGCAGGAGTGTGTGTGTACAGAGTAGGAGTGTGTGTGGACCGTCTGGCCGGCACTCTGTCCTTCTACAGTGTCTCTGACTCTGACACACTGACCCTCCTGCACAGATTCCACACCAACTTCACTGAGCACACACCCCTCTGTGCTGGGTTTGGAGTATGTGGGTATAACACCTCAGTGTCCCTGTGCCAACTGGAGTAGAGTCACACACACACACACACTTATACACTCTCTCTGTGACACACATCCACTCCACCTCACACGCTCACCCATAAAAACATGCTGTAACCCAAATGCACACATACTCACACCTGTACTGCTATATACACTCCATACATGGTAAAATACATACACACACACACTCATAGTCTCAAATGTATCAATACACTCACACCAGAACTGCTATGCACTAGCGTACTGATACAACTGCAAACACAGTAAAAAAGAAAGGCTTTTTTTGCAGCTGAGACTTCCATCCACACATAAACACACACACATGATATGGACCCCTCCGACATTAGTGCATTCACTGACAGACCACAGACCCCTTTTTACCACCACTGTCAAATCAATGTGCACCTGAACAGAACTGGAAAACCTAGGAATTAAAGGCATTTGTTCTTCAATCTGTAATTTAAGCTAACCCCAAAAAAAATAACCAGAAATCTTAAATGCTAAAGAAAATGGTTTGGTGATAAATGCAAATCCATGAGAGAGAAAATGAGACTGTTATTATATTTGAAATATCTCAATCACAAAACCTAGATTTTAACCTCAAATGTGAGATGCTTAAATTGTACAAGCATGCCTTAAAGTAATGGAAACAAAAATCATTCACAAAGCAATTGTACAACCTGAAGAGTATAGCAATTTGTACGAGTTTTTTGTCAATGTGTTTTTAATTTCTTCTCTGGGAAAAACTGAATAACAACGTACAAAATAAAATCAGAACTACTACTCCAAAATGTACAGAAGTGGAGATAAACCCGACCCCAGTAACTAATGTGTAATCTGTGTGAACAGTAACCTGGGGAATGTTTTCTGCTGTATTATAAATGCCTGAATACAGTCCTTCCCTACTGAACCAGTGTCTTGTGTAAGAGTCGGTTTGGCTTTCTTCCAACAGGTTATACAACTGATATTATTTATACCGTACACACCTTAATTAATCAATATGTTCAGTGAAAATACATTTTTAAAACAGCTTAATAGATCTATTATTATTAGTCATGGGTGGGGGGGGGGGGGGGGGGGGTGCAGGGTTGGCGATCGAGCCTATCCCAGCATGAATTGGGCAAGGGGCAGGGAGACACCCTGGACAGATGAGCACTTCCAAAACCCAGGCAAACACATGCAAGCTCAACACAGGGACTGCTGCACATTGTGCCTGCCCACTGAAACTGTGAGGCCACAGTGCTAACCACTGAGCCACCATGCTGCCTGCAAATGGTACAGCTCAGTATATATTTCATAGTCTTGTGTCTCATTTGCAACCCTGAAATGCATCAATTAAACATGTTATTTAATCTGACACATATGTCAGTAGTGTAGTGTAATGGTTATGTTGCAGCAGGTCAAACTTAGTGATACAGGGTTTGATTCTCAGGTAGGCACCGCTGTTGTACCCTTAAGCAAGGCATGTGACCCAGATTAATCCAATAAACATCCAGCTTTATAAACAGAAGTTTCTGTGCTTTAGGGTGTCTGCTAAACATAACTAAATCATAACTGTCATGACAACCCATTTTGTCTTGTGCCATTGAGGACAAGACTCAATATCATACAACAATTTTAGGTTTCTGTTCTTCCAAATATTGTAATCAATTCTACTGTTAATGTGCTGGTCCGTAACAGACAGTGAAGAGTATATATATATTAGAAGAGACTGGTCCATAGAGGAGAGGGAGGGTGCTCTTCCCCTGTTTTTGAGAGGAAAGAGGAAGACAATAAAATAAAAATATATTTGAAATGTAATGTTGGAAGACCTCGCTATCATTAATAAAAAAAAAAAAAAATCATTTTTAAATACATAAAACTCCTTGGGTACAATAATCCTTTATTTCAACTCTGAAAAATCAAAATGCCTCTAAAGTGACCCCTGAGTCCTTCAGGTGAGGAACAACACTTCTTGTCTTTCATAGGAACAGGGGCAGTCATAATAACTCAACACATTCCATTTTTTCTCTCTCAGTCTGTGATTGGCCAGTAAACATAATTTAGCGCTTCAAGGGAGGTGATCTTTCTTTCGCCATTTTCATTGTGTTTGTCCAACCACGGGCAAAACATTTCTGAGAAGACTCTGACTCTGTTTCAAATCACCTGCCTCCCTTTAGTCAGTGGGAATCAAAAGATGAAACTGATCGTAGATCAGTGCTTTTAATTAGAGATGCTTCAACAAGCTGTGAAAAAACATTTGTTATTTTGTCCAGTGCTGGCAGGAAAAAAGAGATTCACATAGAAAAAGGTATTACAGAATGACTACATAGAGAGCTGAGGATAAAAAGACTAAACAAGCATTTTATAGCAGCTATAACTCTACTGAGGGTTAATAATTGGATGTGTTTTTTTTATTTCATTTGGGCTATTTAGAAAAAAAGTATAATTCACATAATACACTGAATTCATAGTAATGACAAAGAGACACTGCATTTCAGGAAAGCTTGAGGTATCCACTTACAAGTCTGAGGGATGTAGGTGTCCAAGAAAATAGTGGAACACAATATTGTCTTCTCCTATACTAAGTGACTGGTACATTTTGGTATGATATAGTTGCAATCGATGAAAAGTCCAAATGACATATTAATTGATAGTTGTTTGCATTTTAAGGACATTCATATTGTGACATCACAGAGGCTGAACTATCAAAAATTCTAATCAACTTGAACTTACTTTTGCTGGGAACAGAATGATGTGAATTCTGTCCAATTCTATGTTCTCAATTTACAAGAATAATTAAGTAATGTCACACCTCGGTCGTAGGTACGAGGCCACTGCCTGAATGCCAAAGATAATCACAGCCGTGCTCATTTTCATTATAACAGCAAGACCTTGATTGTGATATTATAACAGCAATACCTCCTCCTCCCTCATCTCCACCTCATCTTCTCCTTCTTTCATCACTATAGGTACCTAATCCTAACTGTTCTCCCAATTTCTTTCAGCCAAAAAAAGGGGGGGGGGGTTCCCTCACCTCGAGGACAGAACTACTCCTCCCCCTTAGACTCCAAGCCCAAGTAGATTCTCTACAATATCCCTTATCAATAAACTCATTTAATGCTCTATCGATGTCTCTGCATTTTGTACTACTGAATGCTTTTAACACTTCTACAGACAAGTCTGTTTATCAAGTAACAATAATCTGAGCAACACATTGTGTTTTTTGTTGTTTAAGTACTATACCTCAGTTTTATTAAACTAGAAGGTAACATGGTGCTGATGAAAGATAATCCACAACATTCCCTTGCCCATCCATTCCTCTTCCACTATGGTGCTGTGGCAGTCTCCAATTAGGCATACAATGACTCATTTATTTGTCATTTTCCATTCTGCCTTATCGATGTACTAATGTGAATATTCAAACTACTCATAGACTTCTGGGTGCATCTACAAGAAAACATAAAATACTGCTAACGGACATAATTCACTTTTTATGTCACCAGTACACATCAATTTAGGCGACTCCGCTGGCAAAAACAGTTTTGCTGAATTTAAGAAAATCAGAAGAAAATTCAGCCCTTGACAAAACGACAAGTGTTTCTTCACAGCATGTCAAAGAATCTACGGTCAGTTTAGTCTTTCAATTCAAACTGAAAAAATAGGTTGGTGATTTAAAACAGAGTCAACACTGTTCTCAAGAATGCTTTGCCAGTGGTTGGGCATACACGATGTCAAGCGTGAAGAGAGGGCCACCTCCCTTAAAGCGTTAAATTTAGCACTGAAGTTTCCAGAACAATCACAGGCAGAGAGGGAAAAAATGTCATGCATGGGTGAATTATTTTTGCAAAAGTTATTCTCTGAATTCTATGATGAAATCTGTGTGTGTGTGTGTGTGTATGTGTGTGTGTGTGTGTGTATAGCAAGCCACATGTACGATGTGGGTGTTCTAAGATTTCACATTTCCTCAGAGCCAGTCCTTTAACCCATCATATATCTATGTTAAAGATCCAATGATAAATCGATGTTATACAACATTTTTTCTTGATATTTTTCATCACTTTTGGTCATTTCCGTCACTTTTGGAAGATTAGCACTTTTAGGTTGCTGTCAACAGGAGAAGAACGATTGACAAGTGCCGATATTCCCCATATATGGACAAAAGTCTCAAGTCTTGGATTTGCTGAACATCCACCAAGACAGAGAAGGGAATGCGTTGCAATGCTGAAGCAGGCCTTACTGGAGATACAAGAGCTTAATTCAAGACAGGATATTCCTGGCAAGGAAGTCCAAGATCTCAAAGCTCAGAATGAAGTCTTCAAGCAAAAACTTTCTGAAGCAAGTGCAGTAAGTAAGAGCATAAGGCCCCAAATGGTGACTGTTATGAGCAGTATAGCAAGGTGAAGACAGCTGGAGCCAGCAACATGCACTTGAAAATCTGGGAAACAAAGACAGAGAGAGAAAACTATTTACGGAAGTGGCAAAGTAAAAAAGGAGAGAAGCATCAGGAAAAGGATGCAGCTGATGCTGAAGCCATATGAGTGGAGATTCAGTGCCCTGGTGTTGTGCCTGCTAAAATTATGAGGCTTGGAAACCCAAGGGATGAAAATTCACCACCTCGCCCATTGTTGGTGATTACTATAACAGAGGCAAAGACTGGGTTGGATAATGCCAGAAGGTTGAAGGACTCCACAAAAGAAGACCATAAAAAAGTTTACGTAAAAAAAGGTCTACATCCCGCCATTCATAGGGAATGGAAGAGGCTGTGTGACCATGCAATAACTGAGAGGGCCGCTCCTGCATATTTTGGGTGCACAATCAGAGTGGATTACAGGAAGCTCGCTGTAACTAAAGATGAGGACGTGGTCTGTAAGTTTGTGTCACCTTTTCAGATACTGGGGCCAAATATATACGACTTGGGTTCTGGAATGTTAATGGGCTGCATAATAAACTGTAAAATATGAATGTGACATGGTGGCTGAGGGACAGAGATTAAAAGAGCTCATGTGACCCACGCCCCTAGACTCATACCTGTGGTAGCCAATAATCAGTACAGTCAGAGAGGGGGTGTCGCTGCTCTGTTTAGACATGATATTTACAATGATGTCACCGTAATTGGTCCATCAGCTCAAGAGCAAATTTGGTTTGGACTGCAGAGCGTTCCCGGTGTAATGATTGGCAGAGCCTATATACCGCCATCTGATTCCCCTTTTTTCTCTAATGTACGTTTTTCTGAGATCCAGGCCAGAACCCAGAACAACACCTTTGGCTATGTGGTAGTTGGTCACATGAACACTAGGTATGGAGATAAGGTGAATGAGCTGCTTGAAGGTAGCAATAACATGCACTACAAGCCTGTTGATGAAACAGTAAACACCAGTGGAAAGAGTATTATTCAGGTGTGCAATAATCTATTGGTTGTGAAAAACTTGAACACAGCGTCTCGACAACTCCTTCCCTAGTTCCCTAACCTATCACAAGAGAAAAAAAAATGATTTCTGTAGTGGATTACTGTCTAATCTCTGCTTGTTATATTAATTGTGTTAGAAGCTATGAAGTGAACCAAAACACTGACATACCATCCGATCACGCCCCATTGTCTATAGAACTTGTGTTCCCTGAAGAAACGATTAATGCAAAGGTTTTGTCGCAGTGCTCAGGATTTGTGTATGCATTCTATTATGACTCACTCTGGCAACTCGCGCTGCAGGAAACCAGTGCCTTTTAGGCACTGTACACCACAATATAGATGCAGATCAATTTTCTTTCAACATAAGTTCACTGGAAGCACCCATCATTAGCTGTGACCAAAACCTGAATGATATGGCTGTGTGGTTTGGATTTATTGTATAACTGTGCAGCCCAGAGCCAACTAGTCAGCTCTTAGACCCCGCAGCCTGCCCCAGAATCAGGAAGCACTTTCACCCCATTGGCAGCATATATGGGGGTGCAGTGATGCTAAAATGTTGTGGCAGGCCATCACCAAGAGATGCCTTCTGAAGCTGACTTCAAAGAACAGATGGAGAAGCTGCTGAACCTCCCTGCTGGTGAGGGAGAAAACCCACTGCATATGGAGGGCTACAATGTGAATATGCTACTGCTAGATGACCCAATCACAACAGCAGAGACTCAACATGTGATCGACCACCAGCTAAAGTGGGGGAATGGAGCAGGCCCTGATGGGGTACGCCCAGGCATGTTCAAATTTCTGCCCGGCGACTGGGTAATATTTTTATGCACGCATATAAATCTCATCTTTGTGACTGGCTATCCAATGAGCTGGGCCCCTGCTAGATTGATCGTGTTATTCAGGAAAGGTAACGCCCTTGATTGTGATAATTACTGGGGGATAAGTGTGATCAACAGTTCAGCAAAGTTGTGTGATTATGTGCTGAACAATAGACTGATGGGCTGGTATGAGCCATTCTGGGAGCAGGCAGGAGCCCAACCTAAAAGAGGCTGCATTGAACACATTGTGGCACTTAGGCTTATAATGGACTATTGTATCAGAAAGAAGGTTCAGCTGCACACTGCTGTTATAGACTTCTCCAAAGCTATGACCGGGTTCCATGAGGAAAACTGTTCACAATTTTAAAACGCTTGGGGTGTGGAGTTCCTATGATTTAGGTTCTGATGTCAATGTACAGTGTAACAACAAGGATCCTGGGCACTACAGCAATAACATCGTCCATCAGGTGAGGCAAGGATCCCCCACATCCTGCTTCCTGTTTGTGGTGTTTGTTGACCTGTTGATCAGAAAGTTTAAACAACAATGTGGAGACGATGGATTCTTGAAATGACTCCATGTTCTAATGCTGATTGAGAAACTGAAATACTTGGAGGAATATGATGTGGAATGTAATGAATATGAGATTCTTGGTAATGAAGGTAAAACAATTGAGATCTGATGAAGGCAGGCAGCCTATTCAGCTTGGTTCATTTATGGTGAGGTGTTGTAACAGTTATACATATCTTGGAGCTATCTTCACTGCTGATTGAAATTCCCAAACCTGACTCTACATGTAAAAGAGAAAACAAAGCATTTAAACAAATTAATCATCTTCTTATCAACCAACTATGATGCCCCATTTTGTGTTAAAGGTATTTGAGGCTGCTTTCTCATCAGATGTCTTGTATGGGTTTGAGACTTGGTTAAAAGTGCCCTTAAAACCTGTTGAAACTCTCTATATGACTGGAGTGAAATCCCTACTTGGGGTGAGGTCTACGACACTGAACCTAACCTGGCTCTTGGAGGCAGGACTTCCTTCAGTGCAGACTTTAGTGAGAGAAAAGCAAGCCAGGTTTTTGACCAAGGTGAAGGAGCGTCATGGCATGCTTGATGACCCCTTATGGCATGTGCTTGAAATAACTAGAAAAGAGAACCAAGTTATGAACTCACATTTATCTGCGATAATGGAGAAACAAGATCCTATTGAGAGTGACCATATGGACATGTTTAAGAAACTGCAATATAAAGAAAGAACAAGATACAAGACCTACCAAGACATCAACCCAGATATATCCATCCATCCACTTTATCCCAGCCATACACTGGTATATTGAAGACCACTTGAGAATAAGCTTCACACGGTTCCGGCTGTCCTCTCACTGACTGCCAGTGGAAATGGGAAGGTGGAGCCGTACACCACCTGAACGACACGTGTGTTGCTGCAAGACTGGCATGCAGAATGAAGAACATATACTGGTGTGCCCTCACACACAGGATATCCGTGTGAAATATGGGCATGACTCCACTGAACTGAGCTCACTCTTTGTGGACACTGATAACAGAACTTTAGTGATGTTACATGCTTGCCTTGAGTTATTGGAGCACCAGCAGTATTCTATGGACTGAGTGATGGGATTTTGTGTTGCTGGTTTCATTACCTTTTTTAACTTATGGATTTATTTTATATTTGATTTTTTATTGTTTGGACCCAAATGTTTTATCACTTTGTGTCAATAAAATGACTAACTAACTAGCTTTAATGGTTAGTTTATTCATGTAAAAGTGTTTTTTTATTAATGACAGCAAGGTTATTAATAATAACAATAATAATAGGTTATGATAAGAACAGCTTCCAATACTCTATTATACATTTATCTTTAATTTCAGTCTTCCTCTTTCCTGTCAAAAACAAGGGTGGAACATCCTCCCTTACCTCTATGAACCAGCCTCCTCTGATATAAATGTACTTATTTTAAAAAAATCGGTATTTCATATAACCATAATTGTTCATCCATGGGGCTTTGAAACTGTTGGCTGTACAGACATGAAAATGCTCAAACATGGTATTAGGTGTGAGAGCTTCTGGAAGAGATAACTGAACCATTGGAGCAGAACCCCTCAGTGTCCCGGGTCAGTGCCTCCCCCCTCAGCACCTGCAGTAGGTCCCAGCTGCAGCAGTGCAGTCTCTGTGCAGTCTGACTGAGGGAGGTTTTTGTACGGCTCTCTATCACTGTGTGAACACATCGTTACTACTGATGTAGTGGAAACTCTGACAGTAGTAATCTCCTGCATCTTCAGCCTGGACTCCACTGATGGTCAGAGTGAAGTCAGTCCCAGATCCACTGCCACTGAATCGATCAGGAATCCCTGAGTTACGTGATGTTGCCCAATAGATCAGGAGTTTATGAGCTTCTCCAGGTTTCTGCTGGTACCAGGCTAGGAGGTGATGACCACTCCAGACATACACAGCAGGGCTGGTTCTACAGCTCAGGGTGACAGTGTCTCCTGTGAGAGCAGATTTACCAGCAGGAGTCTGAGTCACAGTCACCTGTCCTGTGCATTCTGAAGGGAGGAATAAAAAAAAAAAATACTTATATTACCCATAGTAACATTAGAATGTCACATTATTGCCCAGGCAGTTATTTAATATTGTTTTAATACATTTACTTTTTATACTTCCATTCCATTAAAATTGAAGACATCATCTCTATTTGAATATTTTTCATGAATCTCACCCTGAATGCAGAAAGCGAGTGCCCAGATGAAGATGGTGATAAAAGTCATTGTTGCTGTGGTTTCTGTTGCCATGAAGGACAGCTCTCAGTCATCAAGTGTTAAACTCACAGGACTATAAACACTCCCAGAGCACTGAAGCATGTGCTGCCAATGCAAAGTGTCTTCTCTATGCAAATGGTCTTCCTGGGTACAGCAGGCACTTGTAGCCCAGCAGTGCTGTGGAGGCAGACTAGGGCTTATGGGCTGTGACACAGACAGAGCAGTTTAACACTGGTGTAACAGTGTCTGGACAGCAGGATCACAATCCAAACCAACATCATTCACATTTTGCCATCATATTCTTTTTCTCACATGTACCCCTGTTAAACAGCACATACACCACTCCTCTGACTCATCTCTATAGATGCAGCATTGGCCTTTGAGCTGGTGAAATTGCATGCAGAAACCTTGGGTTTTGCCTAATGTTAATGCTATGGGTTAAGTTAGTTATAAGTTAGTTATCCTCTATCACTACTGCACTGACAAGTAATGCATATTGTGATTGATTCCCATTGTATTAAATTACCAGTCAGGTCCGGCTTCTGCAGCCATTGCTGTTTCTGCACTACAGTGAATGAGGCTTTTGCTGCTTTCCTACATAAACATGCTAAATTAACTGGATGTGATCTGAACATTATCCTGATTGGTAATAACTCAGTTTCATTTAAACTGGGTAATTCTGAGAGGGAAATAATCGAGCTCTGATCTGATGTGTTCCTGCTCAGGAGTGCCTCTCAGTGTAGGGTGAGAGTAACACACAGTAATATAAAGAGTACGATAATGCATTTCCATTCCTGCAAAATAAGTAATACAAGCATTTCAATCTTTACTTGTAAAAGCTGTAATGAGTACTGTGGAATATATTGCAGTTTTTATGTGTATGTGTATTTACAACATTAATTGAACCATTGTAAAGACCACTGTGCTGGAATGTGCTTCAACATCATAGAGTAAGTTAGACTGTTGTTGGTGCTCTTATAAAACTCTTGCTTGTTCAGCACTGTAAACTCATTCTGTTTTTATTCTTTTAAATGTAGAACATAGAATTGGACAGAATTCATATCATTCTGTTTCCCAGCAACAGTAGTAAGTTCAAGTGGTTTAGAATTGTCAGTATTTCAGCCTCTATGATGTCACAATAGGAATGTTCTTAAAATACAAACAACTATCAGTTAATATGACATTTGGACTTTTCATCAATTGCAACTATATCATACCAAAATGTACCAGTCACTTAGTATAGCAGAAGACAATATTGTGTGCCACTATTTTCTTGGACAGTTACATCCTTCAGACTTGTAAGTAGATACCTAAAGCTTTTCCTCAAATGCAGTGTCTCTTTGTCATTCCTTTACTTCAAAATTAATTGATCAGTTCTGTGCCTGAATCTAACAGATAGGCTACAGAAATTACAGGAGTATTAATGTTTTACCTTAATATAGCTTGTTAAGAAGCCAGCTATGTGGGGTAACTCAAGTAAGGGTGTCATATCGTATATGAGAATGGTCAATGTTGGTGCAAACTTGTTTTGCCATAAGGTGTTAGTATTTCCGTTAACTGCACTTCACAAGTAACTGTGATAAAAGTGACATGAAACGAAATAAAAGTTTAATTATGAAATAAAGATCAAATAATTAATCACTACATCATTATGATGTAAAATTTAAACATGATAATGGTATTGTGAAAATTAGTATGCGGAAATAACATTTTATCATAATGGGTTGAGTATTATTTATTTCACAATTTATTGACTAATTTATTATCCATTTTATTATGTATTTCATAAAAGTTTTTGTTTATTTATCTATGAATAAAATGGCATTCCATAACTATGATGTCACAATGGGAAGGAAGTTCAAATGTAGAACACTGACAACTGATGCAGAATTGAACATAAAGGACAGACAGAAATTATTATGAATGACCACTATTATGAATCAACACTGAACATTCATTTAGTTTCGAGGGACTGTGGGACAGAATGTACTGAATCATATCTTTGAGCTTGACATCTCTGGCCTGTCATTCTGAAGTCAGTTAAATCAGTGCATATTAAAAGCAGATGAATGAGATTTGGACTGTGTTCCAAACAAGAGGTGTATTCTCTACAGAGAAGTCCTCAGAGAAGGTTGGAAGTTCACAAATTAAATAATGAAATGTATTCCTTTAATATAGCTAGTTCTGCACTATATACATTACACTAGTAACCCTGCTAAAACACTACATTATCCTGGGCATTGTTGTGACAGAGCTAAGGGGTACCTTTACATAAACTGGTACCTTTACACCTGTTACAGAACCCCGGCCCCTCCCTGCAGAACCCAGGAGGCAGACTACACGGTCAAACAGGAAGAAGAGCAAAACAGGTGAGGAAATCCATCTTAGCAGTGAAAACATGATATTCAATATCACTGAAAATGTGATATTTAACATATGGCTGAAACAGATGCAATATGGATTTATGGAATCCAGAATATGGATTTAGGCAGAACTGGGGAATTGTGGGATAGAGTGCACTGAAGCCATGCTGTATGCAAAAAACCCAAACTAACATGGATAGTGACTAAAGAGGTATGTTACGACCTTGGTTGTGTGTATACTGTTTGTGCATCTTTCCCGTCTTTCTGTTTGTGTTTTCGTCTTTCTCCCGCTTTTCATTTCATACTAGGTATTCGTCTTCCATTGATCCACCCCTGGTTACTGTGCGTCCTCATCAAGCAATCCACTCTCCGTCTGCTACCCCCTGTAAAAATCTGTCCATTACCCTGTTGCGTGTTTGGAAAGAAGGGCAGTCAAGGTATACTGTAAATAACAATCACATTTTATACAGTCTGCTTACACCTAGGATATCGCCTGTTAGATACACTAGGTTAGGGGCGAGTGCCACCCGCTGTGTTTGGTTTGGATTGGGCAGTCTAGTGTAGTTAGTTAGGTCTTTGTTTTTTTGTGACCTATTGTTTTTGTTATTAGTTAGCTAGCTGGGTATTCACCTTAGACTAGATAAGACAGGCAATTTGGTTGTTTTTGTTTCTTTTCTTTGGCGCCGCCCATAGCCCTCTTCCCCCCTTTTGTGTGTTTGATTTGTGTTTGTGCTGTTGTGTATTTGTTGTAAATAATTGTACATAGTGTTTATTGCCCCCTCCTTTGTAAATACCCCCAGCACAGTACACCTTGTAAATAAAGCGCACACCCCGTTGTTAACACTTGACTTTTTTGTTTATTGTGTGGTTTGTCTGTTCCGGCCTCCCATTACACCACCTCCTTTTATGTTGCATTCCCCTTCCCTATACCCCTAGACACCTCAGGGACGTAACAAGGAAACAGTTTGGTGTGTCCCTATGGCTAAACCACATGCTAAACTGGAAATTTATGTAACGTGTACTTTATGTGTAATTTATCTTTTCTGTTACCTGTTTGTCTTTGAGTCTCAGTCTCTCTGGTAGCCGATACATCTCAGCCTGACACTGAAAGGAGTCCTGGACTTGCGCCAGTGAAGAGTGCAGCTGGAACGACTAAGTCTATGAAATGAAGCACAAAGGTAGGATTACAGACTCAGTTCAGTCACATTGACAGTCCATCCTTCCTACAGTAGCATGGGAGTATTTTCTCCCAGTCAGCATTCAGGAAGTGGAGGCATCAGTCTGTCTTTAAAACAACATTTAAAGTAACATTCACAACTGCAACACAGATGACACTTAGTAACAACAGAGGAATCAGTTACATGGTGGAGGTATCAGTCACAGTAGAGACGTCAGCTATGAACTGCTCCCATGTGCAAAGAAGATAAGGTTTGACCAGCCTCTCTGCTGATGATGGAGACATCCAGCGAGACCGAGTTGATTAGAGGATGGTATCATTGATATGTTTTCTGTCTGAAAATAATATTCTCAGATTTATTGAAGCACACTGTTCTAACTACTATCCATGACAGAGCTGGGTGAAGGGAGTTATATCAGTGTTTGTATTTCATACCCAGTGATTATGCACATAGATCAGAGCAGATCAAGATGTTATGAATGAAAATTATAATGTACTGCTTTTATGTACATTTAACTTTAAATATATGGGCATGCTGTTCAAATGAGTAGACCATGTAAGATTGACAAACTGTTCATTTTTCCAAGAGTTTTAGCAGTCAGAGTAGAAAGACTCTCAGACACGTCTCACCTTACACTGCTAACATTTACCTTGAGTCTGATTTATGTAGGTCTAGCTCTGAGTTAGAGCTCTAGTTCACCCAGTCTGCTTGGCTCCACTTAATGAGCAGCCAGCCTCTGACTGTTCACCTCGTTCTCAGGCTCTTGCTGAGTCTGTTGAATTGTCTCCACACAGCAGGAGGGGCCAATAGTGCCTCACTTTCACACTGTATTCAACCCAAGGGACTGAGGTTGTCGTGTATAAACACTAAAATAAAGTTCTAAAACTGTTTAAGATAAGGAGGAAGCACACTCGGCAGACTTACGATTAACACCAAAGTTTTATTTATTATAACAATCACCAAACGTATATCTTTCAGCATAGAGTGGAGTACTTGGCGCCGACCCCAGTGGCGATTCTGCCTTTTATATACTTTTTGCTCAACCAATAGATGATCACCACCAATTACGCACCAATAGCATTTAACTGCGTACCACACTGGTTAATACTGTGTTGGAACACCACAGCTCCTCCCCAGTAAATTCAAACTTCTCATATTTTTTTTTATGATTCTCACTTATCCCTTTGTTTTTTTTTATAACCATGTACAGTATTTCTTCAACAGTACATACATTACAGATTTTTTTTAACATTAACCAATCTGCATTTCACAGTCACAAATTCAGTCTATCAGGAGGGCGTCTGTCTCTCACAGGACGAGTGCTCCTTTCCACAACTGGCGGTGCTGGTTCTGAAAGTTCTTCCACAGCCTGTTGCTCAGACTGTTCTGCCACATCATTGTCTACATTGAAATCATCAATGTCCCAACAAGCTCCATCACACGAGTCCATTGGAGTCAAGTGGTTTGGATTTCCCTTGACACCCAACATCTGATTCATATGTGTTTTCACACAGTTCCCATTAACTTCCACACTATAAGTGACAGGACCCAACACTTCACGTACAACTCCATTCAACCATTTCTCCCCTCCCCTGTAATTTTTTTTACCAACACTTGGTGACCAACTGTGAAAGACCTAACATGGGGAAGGTTTGGTTCAGAGTCTGTCTGCATTCTCTGAGAAAACTCTGGTTTGATCAGTGACAACCTGGTTCGCACCTGTCTTCTCAAAAATAGCTCAGCTGGGGTCTTTCCTGTCTTAGTATGAGGTGTGTTTCTGTACCCAATCAGAAAGTTTGCTACACAGTGCTCAAGTGACATACCACCAAGGACTCGATTCTTTGCAAGGGATTTCTTAAGATTTTGTACCAATCTTTCAGCTAACCTGTTACTTGCAGGATGGTATGCAGGTGATTTGATGTGTTTAACTCCGTTTTTAGTCAGGAATGACTCAAACTCTTGCGATACAAACTGAGGTCTATTATCAGTCACAACCTCTTTAGGCAACCCATAAGCTGCAAATAAATTTCTCAGTGCTTCAATTGTCTTAGCTGATGTAGTAGTGTTCATGGGAATTATCTCTGGCCATCTGGCACAGGCATCCATCACTACTCAAAACGACTGCTTATGGTCCTCAGCAAAGTCTAGGTGTACTCTTTCCCATGGACTCGAAGACCATTTCCATGTATGTATGGGGCAGTAACAGGCATACTACGCTGCTGCTGACAAATAGTACACCGATTTACTTCACGTTCGATACAATCATCTACAGTAGGCCACCAGAGTAGACTTCTGGCAAGGGATTTCATTTTAACTATTCCCCAGTGATGCTCATGTAACTCCGACAACAGCCTGCCTCTTAGTTTATCAGGCACCACCACACGGTAACCCCATAATAAACAATCATCCTCAACAGTAAGCTCCAATTTTCTCTGAAAATATGGCTTCAGTGACTCATCCTGTACATGTTTAGGCCAACCAGTTAACACCAACTGTTTAACCACTCTTAAAACAGGATCTCTGTCTGTTTCTTTGGCTATTTCTCTAGCAGTAAGAGGTAAGTCTTCCAGGTAAGACACTCTGTAAATTGGGTTTGACATCACATCTAGTGATGGACTTCCATTCTTTATCACCAAACACCTACCAAGCTAAGTGGTGAGATAACAAACTGAACATTACAGCAGTAAATATCTTTACCATACTTCTGTAAAACTAATGGTTTAACTGTGATGATGTTATACTGTATAAGTAAATACAAGACGTGTCCCTATATTCGTCTGTATAATTAATGAAAGAGAGGTAGATTAGCAGTAAAGCTAATAGCTGCAAGATCCTTCATACCATGTTCCTGTGTTTTATGTGGTTTCATCACTGGAAACAGCAAACACTATGCTTACATTTACTACTCTGTGGCACTGTATTAGCAACTGCTGCAAGTGTACTAATAAATAGCACACAACTAGAATAGGTAAATATCATAACACTGATATGAAACTATTTAGCATTAAACTAGCATGTAGCATTTTTGAGAGAGTAGCAGAGTTGAGACAGAGGAGAATACTGGCTGTGTTCTCTATTGTTTGGACTAAATGAGCCACCATAATATCATCAATGATGTTAATGTGCTTGTGTGGATATGTATGGTGTGTGTAAGACATGAAATACATTGATGGCTTTGCTCATAATGCCACAACCCCATTTCATGATTAAGAGTTCTTAAAGGAACTCCTTCCTACCCATGCCTCATCCAACAGGGAGTGAGGGTGTTTTCTCAAATGATGTTCTCAGCCCCATGCTGTGAATCTTTTGCCCATGCATGTGGCTCCTCCAATTTGCTGCCCAGTTTGCCAGTAGAGGGCACTACAGAGCGATGAGACAGATAATTTTACTGCCTCACCAAAGTGAACCTCCAGTCATTGTAGCATGGGGTGTTGAACATAATAATAAACTGGTAATATAGGTAAGCATCTCAAAATGCAGGTGTTGATTAAAACAGGGCAGTCAGGAGAAAAGAGTAAGATCTCCAAAACTCCAGCTATGAGTGGAGTTTATAGCAAATATCCCAGCAGTGTCTGGGGAAACAGACACATGTGACACAAATGAAACTGGTCAATTATTTTTGTGGTATCAGGTACAAAAAACTGACTTAAAAATACATTCCCTTAAGGAAATTAAAACCTTTTATCAAGCCATATTACAAAATTGGAGACAGCGTAATTCCACGGCTTAATCTGTACCAGCAGCTAGCTGGCTTACGCTGTATATGGCAAATGCAGTTGTTACTAACTTGAATACCACATGCTCGATACACATGAAGACCACATACTTGACTCAAGAAAACTCAGATACCTCTCTTCATATTCTGCAGTACTTGGCAATGTCTCACACAAACCAAGTTAGCAATGTGGCTAGCTAAACTTGGCTCAGAGACTCCTGGGCTCTAATTACACCCTCAGTGTTTGGAGAAAGGACACAAAAACTACAAATGATGTGAACGATTTGTCGATTCCTCGATTGTCGGTCGACAGTTAAGCGGGCGAAACTCAGTTTTCATGAGGTTTTTTTAATTGCTTAAGTTCAATATGTGGGTCAATGACAATATCGCTGTTGTTATGGTTGCTATTTTTTATTAGCCTACTACATTTGTTTGTATCTGTGTAAGTTCAATGTGGATGGATGTTTAGGCTATTTTGCAAAACCAAACTTCTCGTTTCATTAAATAGAGTCTTTTATTAATCAGTCTTTTGAAACATGTTCATTGAAGGGTTCCGTTAAGCTGTGCAGTGAGCAAAGAAGCACACAATATTTTGGTACACACCAAATGGAGCAACGTTTTCATCTTGTGATCTGTGCTGATCACGTGGCATAATTTTGTTATTATCCTACATGATAGAATTCAAAAAAATATATTTGTCTGTAATGTGTCGGCTTCAGCATCAGCTAGTTGACTGGCAGAAATGCATGTCGTTCTCATACCTATAAGCTACACCGCACAGGTCTACTGACGATAGGTCTACTCAAGGCTTCAAACTGAGCCAGCCCAAACAGGGCCTTACAAAAACGGAGGGTGTGGGTCACTTGAATCGATCTAACATGCTGAAGGAGGGAGTGAGGTATGATGCCACTGGATTCAAGCAGGCTGAGTCACAGCTAAAACATTTTCACTCAACCACAAACAACCATCTACAACCGTCCTGTGATGATGGTAAATTTCCACCATCCTTAGAAAGTTCCAGTTAACCTCATCCTCTTACTGCGGCTCTAACTCACAACACATGGAGACAGAGCTTCCAGTTAACCTCATCCTCTCACTGCAGCTCTAACTCACAGCACATGGAGACAGAGCTTCAAGTTAACCTCATCCTCTTACTGCAGCTCTAACTCAGAGAACATGGAGACAGAGCTTCCAGTTAACCTCATCCTCTTACTGCAGCTCTAACTCAGAGAACATGGAGACAGAGCTTCCAGTTAACCTCATCCTCTGACTGCAGCTCTAACTCACAACACATGGAGACAGAGCTTCCAGTTAACCTCATCCTCTGACTGCAGCTCTAACTCACAACACATGGAGACAGAGCTTCCAGTTAACCTCATCCTCTTACTGCAGCTCTAACTCAAAGCATGTGGAGACAGAGCTTCCAGTTAACCTCATCCTCTTATTACAGCATGAGGAGACAAAAATTCAAAGTAGATTAACTTGCATGTTTATTTTTAATTATTGTGTGGCTGATATAATGGCAAAGTTGTTCATTACTGCAGTAACATTTTTCGTTAAATTTCCCTGTTATTTCGCTGAAGGCACATACAGTCCCTGCCAGAGGGGCTAGTATTTTCTTCCCTTTTCAGCTTCCAAATTGATTTTTGTGTGTAGTAAAAATCTGATTTTATAGACAAGTAAAAGAGGTGAACTTTCACAATTGTAAACCTGGTTTTAATGGTAGCTCGAGTCAAATACATGAACTCACAGCAGATCGAGATGAAGATTCCAGTTTACTTCATCCTCTTAAAGTATCATTGCACTCATCTTTAGTGAATGTCATACTAACATGAATTTTAAATTAGGTATTGTTATTATTAAATTATCTGTACAGTATGTGTGTGTGTGTGTGTGTGTGTGTGTGTGTGTGTGTGTGTGTGTGAACAGTTTAACATAACATATCTGATTCATGCTGTTACCTCTTGCTGTCAGGACTAGGGTTTCCAGTGCTGGTCCCTGGCTCCCCAGAGACTCATTTTAGAAACAGCGCCCCCTACCCAGGAGCTTGGAGCACATCAGAGAATATTCGACCATGAGAGGGATGTAATTCAGATCAAAAGACCTTTAAACACACAAAATAACGATGCGTCAAATAGACAGACAGACAGACACACTCACAAGTACAAAACAGCCACATGGGAAAAAAACATACACACAAAGGAAATACATGCAAAGAAGAGTCACAACAACTTTATTAGAGTAAAAGCTTGAGTTTATAAAGTGGGTTATGAGTAAAAGTGATTGTATTTTAAATTAAACCAGTTCAGAGGTCTGTCAGGCATTTGTTGTTCTGGTTAAAGTAGAAGTATAACAAGGGTCTGGTGCAGAAGCTCTAATGCACTATTATAAAGTTCTAAAAAACAGGGAAACAGGCCCAAACTACAGTACAAACAAAAAGCCAGTTTCAGAAGACCAATTTAACATCATGGCATTTTGTTACAAAATTGTACATTTTACTGTAAAACATCCTTTAAAAATATATTTCTATAAAATGGAATATGAATGCAAAGGTAGGTTTCCATTTCACACTTTGGACTGACACAATCATGTTTTTCCTTTGTTGATTTTGTGAGCCGTGTGTGGGTGGAACACAGATCATACATTATTTCATTGTGGGAATTTTTGATCACACCTCCTTGCATTGAAAATCACACAGGCTAGCCCTCAGTTTTAAAAGTAGCATTAACATAAGCTTACATAACTAGCATTGACAAGCTATTAAATGGAAAAGCCTCTAACCCTAACACAAACTTCAAACCTAACACTAACACTAATGCTGCTTCTAAACCTAACCCTGACCATCAAACTTAACACAAAATGGAAAACTGACAATAACCATAACTTCAAACAATCCATACAGATCCTCACAATTAAATACAGCACACACAATCTACAAATATACAGTGGGGCAAAAAAGTATTTAGTCAGCCACCAATTGTGCAAGTTCTCCCACTTAAAAAGATGAGAGAGGCCTGTAATTTTCATCATAGGTACACTTCAACTGTGAGAGACAGAATGAGAAAAAAAACCAGGAAATCACATTGTAGGATTTTTAATGAATTAATTGGTAAATTCCTCGGTAAAATAAGTATTTGGTCACCTACAAACAAGCAAGATTTCTGGCTTTCACAGACCTGTAACTTCTTCTTTAAGAGGCTCCTCTGTCCTCCACTTGTTACCTGGATTAATGGCACCTCTTTGAACTCGTTATCAGTATAAAAGACACCTGTCCACAACCTCAAACAGTCACACTCCAAACTCCACTATGGCCAAGACCAAAGAGCTGTCAAAGGACACCAGAAACAAAATTGTAGACCTGCACCAGGCTGGGAAGACTGAATCTGTAATCGGTAAGCAGCTTGGTGTGAAGAAATGAACTGTGGGAGCAATTATTAGAAAATGGAAGACATACAAGACCACTGATAATCTCCCTCAATCTGGGGCTCCACGCAAGATCTCACCCCGTGGGGTCAAAATGATCACAAGAACGGTGAGCAAAAATCCCAGAACCACATGGCGGAACCTAGTGAATGACCTGCAGAGAGCTGGGACCAAAGTAACAAAGGCTACCATCAGTAACACACTACGACGCCAGGGACTCAAATCCTGCAATGCCAGACGTGACCCCCTGCTTAAGCCAGTACATGTCCAGGCCCGTCTGAAGTTTGCTAAAGAGCATTTGGATGATCCAGAAGAGGATTGGGAGAATGTCACATGGTCAGATGGAACCAAAATAGAACTTTTTGGTAAAAACTCAACTTGTTGTGTTTGGAGGAGAAAGAATGCTGAGTTGCATCCAAAGAATATACCTACTGTGAAGCATAGGGGTGGAAACATCATGCTTTGGGGCTGTTTTTCTGCAAAGGGATCAGGACGACTGATCCGTGTAAAGGAAAGAATGAATGGGGCCATGTATCGTGAGATTTTGAGTGAAAACCTCCTTCCATCAGCAAGGGCATTGAAGATGAAACGTGGCTGGGTCTTTCAGCATTACAATGATCCCAAACACACCGCCCGGGCAACGATGGAGTGGCTTCATAAGAAGCATTTCAAGGTCCTGGAGTGGCCTAGCCAGTCTCCAGATCTCAACCCCATAGAAAATCTTCGGAGGAAGTTGAAAGTCCATGTTGCCAAGCGACAGCCCCAAAACATCACTGCTCTAGAGGAGATCTGCAAGGAGGAATGGGCCAAAATACCAGCAACAGTGTGTGAAAACCTTGTGAAGACTTACAGAAAACGTTTGACCTCTGTCATTGCCAACAAAGGGTATATAACAAAGTATTGAGATGAACTTTTGTTATTGACCAAATACTTATTTTCCACCATAATTTGCAAATAAATTCTTTAAGAATCAGACAATGTGATTTTCTGGATTTTTTTTTTTCTCATTCTGTCTCTCACAGTTGAAGTGTACCTATGATGAAAATTGCAGGCCTCTCTCATCTTTTTAAGTGGGAGAACTTGCACAATTGGTGGCTGACTAAATACTTTTTTGGCCTACTGTATGAATGCCTCAAAATGAAGTTATCCCCATAACTCCAATGCTAATAGATATTGTGAAAATTAATCTCAAATACAAAAAGTTAAATGTTACATTCCACCCCACACCCAGGGATAGTTGTAACAGTACCTGGGGTTAAATGTAACACGTAGCTGAAAGTGCAGAAACTCAGAACATACAATGTTATTGCTGAAAAAAAAACATTATTCAGGAACATACAGTACCTTATAATCCTAAAATGTAGGCAGGATGTGTTGGTGTGCAACATTTTCGTAATTAATTTTTTTCGGTCCTCCTCTAAATCTACCAATGTTTGTTTTCAGATCTAACAAAAACTTAATTTGGAACAACAGCAATACCAAATCTGATCATTGAACTGACTCACTTATGCCTATCGTTAGCTTACCGAAAGAGGAGACGATCCATTGTTACAGATCAGGTACCTTCATTAGTAAGCCCCTCCTCCTGCTCATCAGTAAACACCCTATTGGCTCTGCAGTTGCCTACTCTGAGCAACTCACTGGCCCTTTCTCCAGTAGCTTCTGTAATGTTATACAGTATCTGCAAAGAGTTAGATGACAAATACCATAACTTATTGTCACAGATTGAACAGATCCACCCTGTACAACCTAATTTGAGGCTTTTTAGAGAATGTCTGCACCACTCCCATCATGTTTTCTCATCCATCGTTTAACATGCTGAAAAATAAAAGAAAACACAAGAAACAGCCTTAATCGTAATAAGGGGATAGTTGTGAAACTTTTGAAAATCCTATTACAACTATCGCCGAACCTGTTATCCGTGTTGCATAGCGGTGCATTGTAGCATGAAAACTTGAAATTCATGTTCGTGAAATGCATTAAATATAAGCTGAAAGACTGGTGTTTAATGAAATATAATATTTATAATTCCAGCTAAACCACAAACATCACAAGTCAAAAATAGATGTTGTCAAAAAATGCACTTTCTTACCTCAAAAATAGTTCTTTTACTATAAAACTGATGGAGTTGCTCACAGGGGCATGTGACTCTACATGTGCGCTCAGGTAGAAAGTGGGCATCTACACTAACGATTATGTGATTCTGGCTTAGTCCTGTTTGGAGAAATTGAAAGTGTTACAACTTTCCCGTGTTACAATCATCCCCGGCCTCTCATACTTATATTGCATGATTAAAGTGTGTCAGCAGCCAATAATACTATATTATTACAATATACAGTTACACGAAGTCGTAAGATACCTGCTGATGAAGTCTCAGTGATTGCACATATTCCCTACTTACCACTCTTCCGTTACCTGTTATTGATGACATGGACACGCGGTGAATTCATTTATTTAAAAACAGGCGACAGAGGTTTATATATGTAATATCGCATATTTATTCACTGATTGTTTTTGGGGAATAAAATGCTATTTAGTTGTTCCGAACTGTATAAAACTGGATGTGTGGATTTGATAAAAACCCAAAAACTTATTTAGATATTTTAGACATATAGTAAAGCCTTACATTGTGTACATTTCATCCCGCATCACACATTGATGTGCTTCGAATAAAAAAATCCCTTAGAATAGATAATGTAGGCATAAGGATGAAAACAGCTTCGCTTAGTTTTCATAGACACAGCAGAGTAAAGGAGGGAAGAAACTGCACGTCTCATGTGAACAGTCCCAAGTAAAACTGAAAGCAAATTTTTAAACCAACACGCCATTTTGAAGATTGAGAACAACACAAAAGAGCGAATAAAATAAGGTATGTAAAGAATTCAACAATTATTGTGGAGTGCGACGGAGATGGGAGGAAAATTAAAAGTGAGGGGGGATGTCGAAAGAACGACAATATAGAGGTATAATCTCAGTCATACGCTTAATTTAGTAACAGCTTTTAACACGGAATATAAAATGGCGATTTAGATCTGATAGAAGTTAATGACCTGAAAACAAACCCACCATATCGGGACGGAAGAAATGTTCGTTTTGAGATTTGGGCTGCGTTCCAGTACCCAAATTTGTCTCCTCCTTTCCTCCACATATTTTCGGGGTAGGAAAGGAGGGGAGGAGAAAAAAGTATTGGAACGCAGCCTTGGACTTTCCACGGGTCCGAGTGCGCGTACTTTGGGCTAAATCATGTTCTTGTGTTTATCAGGAAAACGGAATTGCCAACCAACAGTAAGGGTAGACCATATTCCGATGAACTATCGGGAAATGAACCGATTAGAAAACAATAAAACTGAATACATGTCGTTACATGTTTCAAAGCAAAAACCGAAACTATTCGGACTTTTCTTTCAATTATTATTTTTTGATGCGTACTTTCCGTTTTGCCTCTCTGCGGAAGTTTGCGAAGCTGCTATTTTATCTGTCGTGGGTTTGACTAAACCAAGCGTTGAGCTGTCCTGCATCGGGCAGTTAGCACAGTAGGTGTATTTTACAGCATGTATTTTGAAGGAAGACATGATAGACGAGAGTTTGGGTTTTATTTTATTATTTCCCCTCAATAAAATAAAAAAGTATTGATTTGATGAGGACTACGGTGAACGATTGAACGGTTTAACGGATATTACAAATACTTCTTCTTGCTTGACAACAGAAATTATAAAGCAAGGGAAATATGCCTTTTATTTCTTTCAATTAGCCAAAATAACCGACAGAAATAAAAGGCATATTCCCCTTGCTTTATAATTTCTGTTGTCAAGCAAGAAGAAGTATTTGTAATATCCGTTAAACCGTTCAATCGTTCACCGTAGTCCTCATCAAATCAATACTTTTGTATTTTATTGAGGGGGAATAAAACATATTTGCAGAAGTAAACAAACCTAACTTTTCACCGGGGATACGAGCAGGCTGAGACTGAGCTTGGAAACAGCGTGTGTGTGGGAGCTCTGATTATTTGCCATATAAGAATATCATAAATTTACTGTGTTATAGCTTACATGCGCAACATGAATATTTCAACACCTATTCGCAAGGTGGTTCTTTATCATTGGGCGGAAACACCGGGACTATGAACCAAAAGTTGAATTCATAAATTAAATTTAAATGTAGCCTGCTCTGACAACGAACGGATCAGCATGCTGAATATCAGAATAGTTTGGACCGGAATTTTCTGTTACTTGATGTATAATTTGAAAACGTACGAAAACAGCCTGTAAACTGTAAATGAAAGTTTTACTGAACTAAAGTTGTCTGCCAATCATACAGAACACATATAGACACACATATAAAAAACCTGCATACGCGTGTTTTATGTTGCGACATCTCAAAACACCTTATTAATGTGAACAAATACCCGCTCGCAGTTCATGATAGATACCGTGTTCACTTCCTGTAGTTGGGTCGGATCACGTTCTCACCACAAACGAACCGTTCCAGAGTCCTCAACAGGGTCTCGGTGCGGTTGTTTTGGTTCGCACCCGAGTGCGATTGCTGTGTTCACACCTGCCCAAGCGAACCGCACCAAGGGGGTAAACGCTCCAGGGTTCGATTCAACCGAACTAAACAAGAGAGATGTGAAAGCACCCGTAATCACCATGTCGAGATCAACGAGTCTCTAAACTTGTTTATCTCATGCCCTGTAAGTTTATATAAAAGTACAAGATCTTCTTCACTAGACACTAGATATGTTGCTGCTGGTATTAGATGAAAAGGATCCGTTTTTATTTCCGTACTCATACTGAGGATTGGACAAACAGATTAGAAAAGTGACTTCAAATATATGCATGTTAATTATGACGCTTTTTTTTTAACACAGACACTGTCGGCATCAATGAAAAGACAATGTAATGCCATTTAGGGCTATATAAAATTCTTTGAAATTGGCAAGGGAGCTTCGCCAAAATTGACCGCAATGTTGCTGATTTGCAAGGTGTAATGTGAAAATTGATTTTATAATCATGGAAAATATACGAATGGATTATTAAAAGGGATGAGTAAAAGTATGGCAATGGTAGGATAAGTAAAATATTGCAATTATATTAAAGTTATGGACTATTATTCATTGTTGTACGCCAGGGCCAAACTTTTACCATAAATCTAAGGTTTGGCAATAGGGGACATAATAAAACACTTAACAAGGAGACCGCTTAACGAGGCTTAATGCACCTAAACGAGCTACAGACACAAAAATTATAATAATAATAATAATAAATTTTATTTCTAAAGCACTTTTTATCGGCAGGATCTCAAAGTGCTGACAAGGTAAAAAGGAAATTTAAAAAACATATTCAAAGAAAGCAATAAAACAGTCAGTTCATAGTTCTCAATTGTAGGCCTTTCTGTATAAAAAGGTTTTCAGGCCTATTTTAAAAGAGTCTAGGCTCTGAGTGGCCCTCAGCTGGGTAGGATCAAAATTGCATACTTGAAGTGCAGAATAACTACGAACTGTGATCCAAAGCATTACATACTTCTTTATTGAAAAATATTTATCGATCTTGGTCCAAACTGATACCCCATATACTGCCTTTTATTGCCCAAAGACATCGAAGATGACATCCAAGTCAATGATGACGTCCAAGGACCAAGATCGATAAATATATGGTCCAAAAACTATGCAGGCTATATAAAACTATTAGAGACTATAAACAAAATCCACTTGAATTAAGAATAGCTAATAAATAACACTGTAATTAGTTATATTGTAATGCCTTGGCAAAAAAAAGGATAATTTAAATTCCCATGTGTTAATATTGTAGGCTATAAATGTTGCGACAACAACAAACTGAATATCTCATTCCAAAGCATGAAAATAAAACATACGGAAGAGGACTGAAAAGAGAGTTAAAAAAAGGGAATAAACTGTGATGAAACATTGAATGTTAAACATATGCATGTTAATATAGCTGGAATAAACTGAGCCTCAGAATTCGTTCTATAGACTGATGGAAATATGACTCTAATCGATTGCAAATTTTATCACTCATGACACATTTCTCAATTTAAAGCCAAAAATGGCGCGCAACTGCCTTTATACTGTACGTTTGAACAAAGAGATGTACCTCGAAGTGCCAAAGTACCTCTCACTGACCTGTGGCGAAACTCAGCTTTTTCTCTGAGCGAAGTTTAAAAAAAGGTCAGGCCCACGATGTGTACGCTCAATGTAAGTGAAAGTGAAATTGTAAATTAAACGCCACTTTAAAACAGACGTGCCTTTTTCTTCATAACGGATGAAATGTTGAGTGGATTATGAAACGCTGGTACTTCGACTTTGGCGAATTACAACGTTTTTATACGGATGTTCGAATGGATGAAATATATCTCAAGTGGGAAGTTACGGGCTGTGGACCCGAACAGTCTGGTTGTCACCGTGTGTGGAGGAAATAAAACGGCCTAACTGAAAGGTACTGAAAAGATACTGGGAACGAAGAACGTCCGTTTTTGGTGTAAGTTCTAAAATTTTACACAGAGCTTAATTTTGGATGTAGTCTTGCTTAACGGATTAACGTATCAGGTTAATGTATCATAATTTATGTGATTGATCAACACCAAATATTGGTTTCTGTCTGGCGAATTTACAGATCTAGCCTGCCCACATATGCCAATATATCAAATAAAATGAGCGTACGTTTGAATCCTGCCCAACAAAAATGTGATGCTTTGTTTATAATTGTTAACATAACGTGTGGTGGGGCGAGGAGCTGTCTGTCACAGAGAGGGGTGAAAGTAGTCAGAGGAGCGAAGTGTAGGCTAAAGGAGAGCAATTTTCACTTTGGTCTTTTATATTTCTGTCTCATAAAAAAAACTGCAGCCTGATGAGATGAGAGGTGGGAACTAATTCAGAGAAAATATACAATGCGTCCTTTTATCTGCTGTGTGTGTGTGTGTGTTTGTGTTCAATGTTTACTTTCACTTTAACTTAATAAATAGAGGCAAATAAAATGGCTCAGAAACTGCTGTTCCGAAATAGTTGTGATAGTTATATGTCAGGGTACATGAACGTCATAATTAAATAGCCTGGCCACCCTTTCAAATTATTAGCTGTTCACTTAAACACTTGGAAAGCAGAGAGAGATGTAGGTGACGACGGATCACAGCAAGTTACGTTGGAACTGGGTCTTGAACACGGGTGTCCCAGAGACGGTCAAGACAGCTGCTCTACAGTGGCGGTTCTAGACCAATTCAACTGGGGGGGCCGGACCGAGCCAGTTCTTCTGTTACATGTTAGAGGGGCCAGTAGCTGAACGGGGAGTCAAATAACTGAAAATTTACAGTGCTCGACTGCCAACAGTTTTTGCCAAACAACATTAAGATAATAACAAAAAGAAAACATGTTGCTATGGCTGCGTGGGTTTCCCGATAACGTTGCATTTTAGGATTAACGAGTGTGTTGAAGTGATTCTTAAGCAAAGAACGTTCTCTCGTTACGTGGGTTTCCCAAACACAATCGTTAGACTGGGCCTTAAGAGGAACTTTGCAAAGAGCTTCTTTGACAAGCGCCTCCTCGCTAAAGTATTTGTAGTTCATAAATCGATGCTGTGAGGTTATACGTCACTCGTTTTAACCAATCAACACTGAAATACAATATTTTGAAGACACAGTGTTATCATCATACTCAACTAAATTGATTCAGAGTGTCTATAAGCCTATAGAAATATTACAACGGAAGTTTACATGAATAAAAATAATTATGAAAAGGCTAAATAATTAAGTAAAACTCCTTTCACATTGTCTGCTCATTGCATTGCTGTTCAATCCAGAGCCAGATTGCTCCAATAAATTGGCATGTGGCAATATGGAGCCTGACAGTCGGTCATGGAAGGGAAAAGGACACGGAAGTAAGCATTCACAAAGGAAGAAATCCTCATCTTGCTTGATGAAATTGAACATAAGAAAGATTTACTGTTTTCCAAGTCCTTATAAGATTACACAGGTGCAGCCATATTTGTCATTAAAGTAATTACATGATAATTTTCTTATTATTGTAAGTTAATTGGATTAAAGAGCCCAATAAAAGTATTAATGTGACATTATAATGTTCAAATTAATACACTGTTACTCCAAATCAGTGAATTAAACACAAATATTTACCCATGAAATAAGCTATATAAATTTATAATAAACCTGTACGTTAATCCATCTTGAATCTGTATGTCCATGTGGTGTGAGTTATAGCTGCAGTAAGAGGATGAGGTTAACTGGAAGCTCTGTGTCCATGTGCTGTGAGTTATAGCTGCAGTAAGAGGATGAGGTTAACTGGAAGCTCTGTGTCCATGTGCTGTGAGTTATAGCTGCTGTAAGAGGATGAGGTTAACTGGAAGCTCTGTCTCCATGTGCTGTGAGTTATAGCTGCAGTAAGAGGATGAGGTTAACTGGAAGCTCTGTCTCCATGTGCTGTGAGTTAGAGCTGCAGTAAGAGGATGAGGTTAACTGGAAGCCCTGTCTCCATGTGCTGTGAGTTAGAGCTGCAGTAAGAGGATGAGGTTAACTGGAAGCTCTTTCTCCATGTGCTGTGAGTTAGAGCTGCAGTAAGAGGATGAGGTTAACTGGAAGCTCTGTCTCCATGTGCTGTGAGTTAGAGCTGCAGTAAGAGGATGAGGTTAACTGGAAGCTCTGTCTCCATGTTCTGTTGAAAGGGTCCAGGTGGGGAGAGCATGGTCACGTGTACCCAGCAGTATATCAGTGAAGAGTGATGGGTCAATGGGTGACCCTATCAACTTCAGAGGGGAATGCACAGCTGATCCAAGGTAAGTATTGGTTTGATCTAAGACAAGTTCTGCACACATTTGACTAAAGCTAACAAATTATAAAGGTTTACAATTCTGAAAATTCATCAATATCAGTTGACATAGAAATGAGATTTTTACTTTATGCAAAAATGGATTTCAAAGCTCAAAAGAGGAAGTAAATAAATGATACAGACAGGGTTAAATACTGGCCACTGTTACTGAGACAAAATGGGGCTTCACAATACTGAGGCAGGAGTGACTAAAGAACTTTGCCATTATATCAATGAAATCGTAAATTTATAATAAATTAATAATTAACCTGTATGTTTATCCATTGTGAATCTGTATCTCCATGTACAGTGAGTACTGTGAGTTAACTGGAAGCTCTGTCTCCATGTGTTGTGAGTTAGAGCTGCAGTAAGAGGATGAGGTTAACTGGAAGCTCTGTCTCCATGTGCTGTGAGTTAGAGCTGCAGTAAGAGGATGAGGTTAACTGGAAGCTCTGTCTCCATGTGTTGTGAGTTAGAGCTGCAGTAAGAGGATGAGGTTAACTGGAAGCTCTGTCTCCATATGCTGTGAGTTAGAGCTGCAATAAGAGGATGAGGTTAACTGGAAGCTCTGTCTCCATGTGTTGTGAGTTAGAGCTGCAGTAAGAGGATGAGGTTAACTGGAAGCTCTGTCTCCATGTGCTGTGAGTTAGAGCTGCAGTAAGAGGATGAGGTTAACTGGAAGCTTTGTCTCCATGTTCTTTTCACAGGGTCCAGGTGGGGAGAGCATGGTCTTGTGTACCCAGCAGTATATCAGTGAAGAGTGATGGGTCAATGGGTGACCCTATCAACTTCAGAGGAGAATGCACAGCTGATCCAAGGTAAGTAATAGTTTGATCTGAGACAAGTTCTGCACACATTTGACTAAAGCTAACAAATTATAAAGGTTTACAATTTTGAAGCTTGAACAATTTCAGTTGGCATTGAAATCAGATTTTTACTTAATGCAAAAATGCATTTCAAAGCTCAAAAGAAGAAGTAAATAAATGATCCAGAGAGGGTTAAATACTGGTCACTGTTGCTGAGACAGAATGGGGCTTCACAAGGAAACAGCAAAATTATGATAGAAAGTGTTTGCTTTCCATATTGAGGCAGGAGTGACTAAAGAACTTGGCCATTATATGAATGAAATAGTACATTTATTATAAATTTATTTTAAACCTTTATGTCAATCCATTTTGAATCCCTGTCTCCAAGTGCTGTGAGATAGAGCTGCAGCAAGAGGATGAGGTTAACTGGAAGCTCTGTCTCCATGTGTTGTGAGTTAGAGCTGCAGTAAGAGGATGAGGTTGACTGGAAGCTCTGTCTCCATGTGCTGTGAGTTAGAGCTGCAGTAAGAGGATGAGGTTAACTGGAAGCTCTGTCTCTATGTTTTGTTCACAGGGTCCAGTTGGGGAGAACATGGTCACGTGTACCCAGCAGTATATCAGAGAAGAAAGAAAGGTCAACGGGTCACCCTATCCTCCACAAATGGTTTGATCTTAAACAAGTTGTGCATGCATTTGACTTAAGCTAACATGAAATAAAGATTTACAATTTTGAAACTTCACCAATTTCAGTTGACATAGAAATCAGTTTTTGACTTTACACAAAAATGCATTTCAAAGCTCAAAAGAGGAAGCAAATAAATGATCCAGACAGGGGTAAATACTGGCTACTGTTACTTGGACAGAATGGGGCTTCACAAGGGAACAGCAAAATTATAATAGAAAGTGCTTGCTTTCCAAATCGAGGCAGGAGTGACAAAAGAACTTGGCCGTTACATCAATGAAATTGTACATTTATAATAAACCTGTTAGTTAATCCATTTTGAAACTCTTTCTCCATGTGCTGTGAGTTAGAGCTTCAGTAAGAGGATGAGGTTAACTGGAAGCTCTGTCTCCATGTGCTGTGAGTTAGAGCTGCAGTAAGAGGATGAGGTTAACTGGAAGCTCTGTCTCCATGTGCTCTGAGTTAGAGCTGCAGTAAGAGAATGAGGTTAACTGGAAGCTCTGTCTCCATGTGCTGTGAGTTAGAGCTGCAGTAAGAGGATGAGGTTAACTGGAAGCTCTGTCTCCATGTGTTGTGAGTTAGAGCTGCAGTAAGAGGATGAGGTTAACTGGAAGCTCTGTCTCCATGTTCTGTTGAAAGGGTCCAGGTGGGGAGAGCATGGTCACGTGTACCCAGCAGTGTATCAGTGAAGAGTGATGGGTCAATGGGTGACCCTGTCAACTTCAGAGGGGAATGCACAGCTGATCCAAGGTAAGTATTGGTTTGATCTAAGACAAGTTCTGCACACATTTGACTAAAGCTAACAAATTATAAAGGTTTACAATTCTGAAAATTCATCAATATCAGTTGACATAGAAATGAGATTTTTACTTTATGCAAAAATGGATTTCAAAGCTCAAAAGAGGAAGTAAATAAATGATACAGACAGGGTTAAACTGGCCACTGTTGCTGAGACAGAATGGGGCTTCAGAAAAGCAACAGTAAAGTTATGATAGAAAGTGTTTGCTTTCCATATTGAGGCAGGAGTGACCAAAGAACTTGGCCGTTATATCAATGAAACAGTAAATTTATAATAAACCTGTACGTTAATCCATCTTGAATCTGTATGTCCATGTGGTGTGAGTTATAGCTGCAGTAAGAGGATGAGGTTAACTGGACGCTCTGTCTCCATGTGCTGTGAGTTATAGCTGCAGTAAGAGGATGAGGTTAACTGGAAGCTCTGTCTCCATGTGCTGTGAGTTAGAGCTGCAGTCAGAAGATGAGGTTAACTGGAAGCTCTGTCTCCATGTGCTGTGAGTTATAGCTGCAGTAAGAGGATGAGGTTAACTGGAAGCTCTGTCTCCATGTGCTGTGAGTTATAGCTGCAGTAAGAGGATGAGGTTAACTGGAAGCCCTGTCTCCATGTGCTGTGAGTTAGAGCTGCAGTAAGAGGATGAGGTTAACTGGAAGCTCTTTCTCCATGTGCTGTGAGTTAGAGCTGCAGTAAGAGGATGAGGTTAACTGGAAGCTCTGTCTCCATGTGCTGTGAGTTAGAGCTGCAGTAAGAGGATGAGGTTAACTGGAAGCTCTGTCTCCATGTTCTGTTGAAAGGGTCCAGGTGGGGAGAGCATGGTCACGTGTACCCAGCAGTATATCAGTGAAGAGTGATGGGTCAATGGGTGACCCTATCAACTTCAGAGGGGAATGCACAGCTGATCCAAGGTAAGTATTGGTTTGATCTAAGACAAGTTCTGCACACATTTGACTAAAGCTAACAAATTATAAAGGTTTACAATTCTGAAAATTCATCAATATCAGTTGACATAGAAATGAGATTTTTACTTTATGCAAAAATGGATTTCAAAGCTCAAAAGAGGAAGTAAATAAATGATACAGACAGGGTTAAATACTGGCCACTGTTACTGAGACAAAATGGGGCTTCACAATACTGAGGCAGGAGTGACTAAAGAACTTTGCCATTATATCAATGAAATCGTAAATTTATAATAAATTAATAATTAACCTGTATGTTTATCCATTGTGAATCTGTATCTCCATGTACAGTGAGTACTGTGAGTTAACTGGAAGCTCTGTCTCCATGTGTTGTGAGTTAGAGCTGCAGTAAGAGGATGAGGTTAACTGGAAGCTCTGTCTCCATGTGTTGTGAGTTAGAGCTGCAGTAAGAGGATGAGGTTAACTGGAAGCTCTGTCTCCATGTGCTGTGAGTTAGAGCTGCAGTAAGAGGATGAGGTTAACTGGAAGCTTTGTCTCCATGTTCTTTTCACAGGGTCCAGGTGGGGAGAGCATGGTCTTGTGTACCCAGCAGTATATCAGTGAAGAGTGATGGGTCAATGGGTGACCCTATCAACTTCAGAGGAGAATGCACAGCTGATCCAAGGTAAGTAATAGTTTGATCTGAGACAAGTTCTGCACACATTTGACTAAAGCTAACAAATTATAAAGGTTTACAATTTTGAAGCTTGAACAATTTCAGTTGGCATTGAAATCAGATTTGTACTTAATGCAAAAATGCATTTCAAAGCTCAAAAGAAGAAGTAAATAAATGATCCAGAGAGGGTTAAATACTGGTCACTGTTGCTGAGACAGAATGGGGCTTCACAAGGAAACAGCAAAATTATGATAGAAAGTGTTTGCTTTCCATATTGAGGCAGGAGTGACTAAAGAACTTGGCCATTATATGAATGAAACAGTACATTTATTATAAATTTATTTTAAACCTTTATGTCAATCCATTTTGAATCCCTGTCTCCAAGTGCTGTGAGATAGAGCTGCAGCAAGAGGATGAGGTTAACTGGAAGCTCTGTCTCCATGTGTTGTGAGTTAGAGCTGCAGTAAGAGGATGAGGTTGACTGGAAGCTCTGTCTCTATGTTTTGTTCACAGGGTCCAGTTGGGGAGAGCATGGTCACGTGTACCCAGCAGTATATCAGAGAAGAAAGAAAGGTCAACGGGTCACCCTATCCTCCACAAATGGTTTGATCTTAAACAAGTTGTGCATGCATTTGACTTAAGCTAACATGAAATAAAGGTTTACAATTTTGAAACTTCACCAATTTCAGTTGACATAGAAATCAGTTTTTGACTTTACACAAAAATGCATTTCAAAGCTCAAAAGAGGAAGCAAATAAATGATCCAGACAGGGGTAAATACTGGCTACTGTTACTTGGACAGAATGGGGCTTCACAAGGGAACAGCAAAATTATAATAGAAAGTGCTTGCTTTCCAAATCGAGGCAGGAGTGACAAAAGAACTTGGCCGTTACATCAATGAAATTGTACATTTATAATAAACCTGTAAGTTAATCCATTTTGAAACTCTTTCTCCATGTGCTGTGAGTTAGAGCTTCAGTAAGAGGATGAGGTTAACTGGAAGCTCTGTCTCCATGTGCTCTGAGTTAGAGCTGCAGTAAGAGGATTAGGTTAACTGGAAGCTCTGTCTCCATGTGCTCTGAGTTAGAGCTGCAGTAAGAGGATGAGGTTCACTGGAAGCTCTGTCTCCATGTGCTGTGAGTTAGAGCTGCAGTAAGAGGATGAGGTTATCTGGAAGCTCTGTCTCCATGTGCTGTGAGTTAGAGCTGCAGTAAGACGATGAGGTTAACTGGAAGCTCTGTCTCCATGTGCTGTGAGTTAGAGCTGCAGTAAGAGGATGAGGTTATCTGGAAGCTCTGTCTCCATGTGCTGTGAGTTAGAGCTGCAGTAAGACGATGAGGTTAACTGGAAGCTCTGTCTCCATGTGCTGTGAGTTAGAGCTGCAGTAAGAGGATGAGGTTAACTGGAAGCTCTGTCTCCATGTGCTGTGAGTTAGAGCTGCAGTAAGAGGATGAGGTTAACTGGAAGCTCTGTCTCCATGTGCTGTGAGTTAGAGCTGCAGTAAGACCATGAGGTTAACTGGAAGCTCTGTCTCCATGTGCTGTGAGTTAGAGCTGCAGTAAGAGGATGAGGTTAACTGGAAGCTCTGTCTCCATGTGCTCTGAGTTAGAGCTGCAGTAAGAGGATGAGGTTCACTGGAAGCTCTGTCTCCATGTGCTCTGAGTTAGAGCTGCAGTAAGAGGATGAGGTTCACTGGAAGCTCTGTCTCCATGTGCTGTGAGTTAGAGCTGCAGTAAGAGAATGAGGTTAACTGAAAGCTCTGTCTCCATGTGCTGTGAGTTAGAGCTGCAGTAAGAGGATGAGGTTAACTGGAAGCTCTGTCTCCATGCGCTCTGAGTTAGAGCTGCAGTAAGAGGATGAGGTTAACTGGAAGGTCTGTCTCCATGTGCTGTGAGTTAGAGCTGCAGTAAGAGGATGAGGTTAACTGGAAGCTCTGTCTCCATGTGTTGTGAGTTAGAGCTGCAGTAAGAGGATGAGGTTATCTGGAAGCTCTGTCTCCATGTGCTGTGAGTTAGAGCTGCAGTAAGACAATGAGGTGAACTGGAAGCTCTGTCTCCATGTGCTGTGAGTTAGAGCTGCAGTAAGAGGATGAGGTTCACTGGAAGCTCTGTCTCCATGTGCTCTGAGTTAGAGCTGCAGTAAGAGGATGAGGTTAACTGGAAGCTCTGTCTCCATGTGCTGTGAGTTAGAGCTGCAGTAAGAGGATGAGGTTAACTGGAAGCTCTGTCTCCATGTGCTGTGAGTTAGAGCTGCAGTAAGAGGATGAGGTTAACTGGAAGCTCTGTCTCCATGCGCTGTGAGTTAGAGCTACAGTAAGAGGATGAGGTTAACTGGAAGCTCTGTCTCCATGCGCTGTGAGTTAGAGCTGCAGTAAGAGGATGAGGTTAACTGGAAGCTCTGTCTCCATGTGCTGTGAGTTAGAGCTGCAGTAAGAGGATGAGGTTATCTGGAAGCTCTGTCTCCATGTGCTGTGAGTTAGAGCAGCAGTAAGACAATGAGGTTAACTGGAAGCTCTGTCTCCATGTGCTGTGAGTTAGAGCTGCAGTAAGAGGATGAGGTTAACTGGAAGCTCTGTCTCCATGTGCTGTGAGTTAGAGCTGCAGTAAGAGGATGAGGTTAACTGGAAGCTCTGTCTCCATGTGCTCTGAGTTAGAGCTGCAGTAAGAGGATGAGGTTCACTGGAAGCTCTGTCTCCATGTGCTGTGAGTTAGAGCTGCAGTAAGAGAATGAGGTTAACTGAAAGCTCTGTCTCTATGTGCTGTGAGTTAGAGCTGCAGTAAGAGGATGAGGTTAACTGGAAGCTCTGTCTCCATGCGCTGTGAGTTAGAGCTGCAGTAAGAGGATGAGGTTAACTGGAAGCTCTGTCTCCATGTGCTGTGAGTTAGAGCTGCAGTAGGAGGATGAGGTTAACTGGAAGCTCTGTCTCCATGTGCTGTGAGTTAGAGCTGCAGTAAGAGGATGAGGTTATCTGGAAGCTCTGTCTCCATGTGCTGTGAGTTAGAGCTGCAGTAAGACGATGAGGTTAACTGGAAGCTCTGTCTCCATGTGCTGTGAGTTAGAGCTGCAGTAAGAGGATGAGGTTAACTGGAAGCTCTGTCTCCATGTTCTGTTGAAAGGGTCCAGGTGGGGAGAGCATGGTCACGTGTACCCAGCAGTGTATCAGTGAAGAGTGATGGGTCAATGGGTGACCCTATCAACTTCAGAGGGGAATGCACAGCTGATCCAAGGTAAGTATTGGTTTGATCTAAAACAAGTTCTGCACACATTTGACTAAAGCTAACAAATTATAAAGGTTTACAATTCTGAAAATTCATCAATATCAGTTGACATAGAAATGAGATTTTTACTTTATGCAAAAATGGATTTCAAAGCTCAAAAGAGGAAGTAAATAAATGATACAGACAGGGTTAAACTGGCCACTGTTGCTGAGACAGAATGGGGCTTCACAAAGCAACAGTAAAGTTATGATAGAAAGTGTTTGCTTTCCATATTGAGGCAGGAGTGACCAAAGAACTTGGCCGTTATATCAATGAAACAGTAAATTTATAATAAACCTGTACGTTAATCCATTTTGAATCTGTATGTCCATGTGGTGTGAGTGAAAGCTGCAGTAAGAGGATGAGGTTAACTGGAAGCTCTGTCTCCATGTGCTGTGAGTTAGAGCTGCAGTCAGAAGATGAGGTTAACTGGAAGCTCTGTCTCCATGTGCTGTGAGTTATAGCTGCAGTAAGAGGATGAGGTTAACTGGAAGCTCTGTCTCCATGTGCTGTGAGTTAGAGCTGCAGTAAGAGGATGAGGTTAACTGGAAGCCCTTTCTCCATGTGCTGTGAGTTAGAGCTGCAGTAAGAGGATGAGGTTAACTGGAAGCTCTTTCTCCATGTGCTGTGAGTTAGAGCTGCAGTAAGAGGATGAGGTTAACTGGAAGCTCTGTCTCCATGTGCTCTGAGTTAGAGCTGCAGTAAGAGGATGAGGTTAACTGGAAGCTCTGTCTCCATGTGCTGTGAGTGAGAGCTGCAGTAAGAGGATGAGGTTAACTGGAAGCTCTGTCTCCATGTGCTGTGAGTTAGAGCTGCAGTAAGAGGATGAGGTTAACTGGAAGCTCTGTCTCCATGTTCTGTTGAAAGGGTCCAGGTGGGGAGAGCATGGTCACGTGTACCCAGCAGTGTATCAGTGAAGAGTGATGGGTCAATGGGTGACCCTATCAACTTCAGAGGGGAATGCACAGCTGATCCAAGGTAAGTATTGGTTTGATCTAAGACAAGTTCTGCACACATTTGACTAAAGCTAACAAATTATAAAGGTTTACAATTCTGAAAATTCATCAATATCAGTTGACATAGAAATGAGATTTTTACTTTATGCAAAAATGGATTTCAAAGCTCAAAAGAGGAAGTAAATAAATGATACAGACAGGGTTAAACTGGCCACTGTTGCTGAGACAGAATGGGGCTTCACAAAGCAACAGTAAAGTTATGATAGAAAGTGTTTGCTTTCCATATTGAGGCAGGAGTGACCAAAGAACTTGGCCGTTATATCAATGAAACAGTAAATTTATAATAAACCTGTACGTTAATCCATTTTGAATCTGTATGTCCATGTGGTGTGAGTGAAAGCTGCAGTAAGAGGATGAGGTTAACTGGAAGCTCTGTCTCCATGTGCTGTGAGTTAGAGCTGCAGTCAGAAGATGAGGTTAACTGGAAGCTCTGTCTCCATGTGCTGTGAGTTATAGCTGCAGTAAGAGGATGAGGTTAACTGGAAGCTCTGTCTCCATGTGCTGTGAGTTAGAGCTGCAGTAAGAGGATGAGGTTAACTGGAAGCCCTTTCTCCATGTGCTGTGAGTTAGAGCTGCAGTAAGAGGATGAGGTTAACTGGAAGCTCTTTCTCCATGTGCTGTGAGTTAGAGCTGCAGTAAGAGGATGAGGTTAACTGGAAGCTCTGTCTCCATGTGCTCTGAGTTAGAGCTGCAGTAAGAGGATGAGGTTAACTGGAAGCTCTGTCTCCATGTGCTGTGAGTGAGAGCTGCAGTAAGAGGATGAGGTTAACTGGAAGCTCTGTCTCCATGTGCTGTGAGTTAGAGCTGCAGTAAGAGGATGAGGTTAACTGGAAGCTCTGTCTCCATGTTCTGTTGAAAGGGTCCAGGTGGGGAGAGCATGGTCACGTGTACCCAGCAGTGTATCAGTGAAGAGTGATGGGTCAATGGGTGACCCTATCAACTTCAGAGGGGAATGCACAGCTGATCCAAGGTAAGTATTGGTTTGATCTAAGACAAGTTCTGCACACATTTGACTAAAGCTAACAAATTATAAAGGTTTACAATTCTGAAAATTCATCAATATCAGTTGACATAGAAATGAGATTTTTACTTTATGCAAAAATGGATTTCAAAGCTCAAAAGAGGAAGTAAATAAATGATACAGACAGGGTTAAATACTGGCCACTGTTACTGAGACAAAATGGGGCTTCACAATACTGAGGCAGGAGTGACTAAAGAACTTGGCCATTATATCAATGAAATCGTAAATTTATAATAAATTAATAATTAACCTGTATGTTTATCCATTGTGAATCTGTATCTCCATGTACAGTGAGTACTGTGAGTTAACTGGAAGCTCTGTCTCCATGTGTTGTGAGTTAGAGCTGCAGTAAGAGGATGAGGTTAACTGGAAGCTCTGTCTCCATGTGTTGTGAGTTAGAGCTGCAGTAAGAGGATGAGGTTAACTGGAAGCTCTGTCTCCATGTGCTGTGAGTTAGAGCTGCAGTAAGAGGATGAGGTTAACTGGAAGCTCTGTCTCCATGTGCTGTGAGTTAGAGCTGCAGTAAGAGGATGAGGTTAACTGGAAGCTCTGTCTCCATGTGCTGTGAGTTAGAGCTGCAGTAAGAGGATGAGGTTAACTGGAAGCTCTGTCTCCATGTGCTGTGAGTAAGAGCTGCAGTAAGAGGATGAGATTAACTGGATGCTCTGTCTGCATGTGCTGTGAGTAAGAGCTGCAGTAAGAGGATGAGATTAACTGGATGCTCTTCTAATTTAATGAATGCAGGGTCACGTGTTCCCAGCTGTCTTAGAGCTGCAGAAAGAGGAAGACTTTCTCAGGATGGTGGAAATTTACCATCATCTCAGGATGGTTCTAGATGGTTGTTTGTGGTTTAGTGAAAATGTTTTAGCTGTGACTCAGCCTACTTGAATCCAGAGGCATCATACCTCACTCCCTCCTTCAGCATGTTAGATCGATTCAAGTGACCCACACCCTCTGTTTTTGTGAGGCCCTGCTTGGGCTGGCTTAGTTTGAAGCCTGGAGTAGATCTATCGTCAGTAGACCTGTGCTCTGTAGCTTCTAGGTATGAGAACGACATGCATTTCTGCCAGTCAACTAGCTGATGCTGAAGCCAACACATTACAGACAAATGTTTTTTTTTAATTCTATGATATAGGATAGTCAAAAAATAAGCCACTCGATCAGCACAGATCACAAGATGGAAATGTGTCCTTTCTCCAAACAGTGAGGGTGTAATTAGAGCCCAGGAGTCTCTGAGCCAAGTTTAGCTAGCCACATTGCTAACTTGGTTTGTGTGAGACATTGCCAAGTACTGCAGAATATGAAGAGAGGTATCTGACAGTTTTCTAGAGTCAAGTATGTGGTCTTCATGTGTATCGAGCATGTGGTCTTCAAGTTAGTAATAACTGCATTTGCCATATACAGCATAAGCCAGCTATCTGCTGGTACAGATTAAGCCATGGCCTTACACTGTCTCAAATTTTGTAATATGGCTTGATAAAAGGTTTTATTTACAATGCCTGTAAAAAGGCAGAAGGTTCACATCGTGGGGCTGAGAACATCATTTGAGAAAACAACCTCACTCCCTGTTGGATGAGGCATGGGCAGGAAGGAGTTCCTTTAAGAACTCTTAATCATGAAATTGGGTTGTGGCATTATGAGCAAAACCATCAATGTATTTCATGTCTTACACACACCATACATATCCACACAAGCACATTAACACCATTGATGATATTGTGGTGGCTTGTTTAGTCCAAACAATAGAGAACACAGCCAGTATTCTACGCTCTCTCAACTCTGCTGCTCTCTCAACAATGCTACATGCTAGTTTCATGCTAAATAGTTTCATATTAGTGTGATGCCAGTTACCTATTCTAGTTCTGTGTTATTGTTTTGTAGACTTGCAGCAGTTGCTAATCCAGTGCCACAGAGTAGTAAATGTAAGCATAGTGTTTCCTGTTGCCAATGATGAAACCACATAAAACACAGGAACATGGTATAAAGGATCTTGCAGCTATTAGCTTTACTGCTTATCTACCTCTCCTCCATACATTATAGAGACTAATATAGGGACATGCCTTGTTACAGCCTTATACAGTATAACAACATCACAGTTACAACATTCATTTCACAGAAGTATTTAGTACTTGGCTTTTTAGGTGTTTGGTGATAAAGAATAGAAGTCTATCACTTTGTGCAAGTAAGATCCACCCATCCATGGTCTAGGGATGAAACAGGCCTTCCTCTTGTGGAAATCTGTGGGTAAATCTGTAATGATAAACCAGTGAGCTGAACTGGCTGTTGGGTAGCTAAATACTGAGGATACTGCATCACCCTCTTTAACAATTTATTTCATTCTATTTTAGAGAAAACAGAAGGTACATACATGGCTCACCAGCTGGCTATGTGTTTTTCCTGCTTTGCTAACACCACCACCTTTCCCCTGCAGAGCGTACGGCATCCTATAATATTTAAGCAGGGTCTGGCTGCAGCCACTCCAGACCTCGGCACACAGGCCCCTCCTCAGAGAGGCCCTGCTGCATGTGGAGCCCTGCATCGGCTTGCTCAGGGCCAGGTGGCTCTCTCCTGCACAAACCAGAGAAGGTGTACGACATCTTTCTGGCCTGCAGGGTTCTGTGTTATATCACACAGTAAAACAGGGTGCTATTTTCGGACAATTTGCTCCTGGAAAACTGGTTTGTTAGTGTCACTGCCTCCATCACACACTCCTTAGTTTCCATAAGGCTGGGGAGACCCAGGCTTCTTCAGAGAAGCTTTTTATCAGGAGCTTTGTGCAGAGGGAACAGTTCTCACAGCAGGATATGTACAGTGTTCAAGGAACTAAGACTGTACACCACCTTATAATGGGAATGATAAAATTAGCTGATGTGGCTTTTTTGGGATCTGCCCAGAGCGTCACCTTTGATGTGTTTACATGAGCAGGTGTGTGGTCTTGGGTAGACCCGACAAGGGGTTCAGGCTGTCTAGACGCAACAAAAAACTGGCTCCGCCGCAAATAGCACATAAATCCAATCAAAGTGCAAAAGTGAATTGTGACAAAAGTAAGTGCTAAATATGCAGTGCTATATACTGTATACACACACACAATTCAAAAATAACAAAAACCAACAAACTCTCTAAACAATACAGCTACTCTCTGATCTCACAATGAACTCTCCTCTCTCCTCCATGAGGAATGAAACCTTGGGCTTTTTAAGGGTTAAGCCCCTCCCCCTAGGACCATACCAGCTGCTAGTTTAAAATATACAATACATTCAAGCAGCATTACTGACCATACAATGCGGTATTATAAACATTTCCCATTATATCCATTATTACAATTATTTCTACAAGCATTACTTTGCTTAAAGCGCAGTTATTCAACTCTTTACCGCCGCAAACAATTTACAATGGTGTCGCCCATCCCAGCGATTGTCAGGCGAAGGTTGTGAAAAGTGTGAAGGTTCTAACATAAGCAATATAATAAGCATTATACACAGAATTTTCCCCTCCCTTTTTATTTTTCCCTCTCAATTATGAAACAGAGCAGTTATCAAACACTCGGGATGTCATTTTGATATCCTTTAACATGAGGGACCCAGACTCTGGTGTTCGGGTCATTTCCCATGCTGTTGAGAGAGGGTGCATCAGTGATGATGTTTCTTGAAAGTATGAGTGACCCAACCTACCCCCAAACACCCCAGCCCCACAATCCCCCCACCCCCGCGTGGGTGTACCCGGTTTTTACAAGATAGAAGTCAGGATTGAGCTTCTCTAAAACATTTTAATGCACTCTTCTTATGTATTTTTTTCTTAATTCACTGTTTCTTTCTGTCGGATCTTTGATTCCTCACAAACCTCTTTGCAGGGTCCAGCAATCAGCAGAGTCCAGCTGTCTGGAACAGAAGAGTCCAGAGAGGAGAGAGCAGTGTATGGATGTAAACCCCACAAAAAAGGTGTGATATCTCTTTAAATTATCTATGCATGAATCATCATGGGGTTTGGCTTTGAGAATACTCTTTATTTCACCTCTCTTTTCAGGCTCATAACTATGAGAATGACTAACCTCTCACTCTGATGTGGTGTAATTGCACACATTCAAAGGAAGTGCTCTGCTAAAAACCTCTAATTCTAATGAATCACAGTCTCATACAGATTCCAGTGTAGGCATATGTTTGTTATGGGACTCAAACTCCCAGCAGCACTGTTACTGGCTGTAGCAGGAAGTCCACATTGGTAATGTAACAGCTGTTATGGGACTCAAACACCCAGCAGCACTGTTACTGGCTATGACCTAGATCAGGCATGGCCAAATGATGGCCCCGGTCCAACTGCGGCCTGTTGCTTGTTTTTAAGTGGTCCGCCGTGAATATTGAAAATAAAATGGAATATGACCCGTTACAACATACACTCTAACAATAAATTGCACAGTATGTACATTGAAGTTCTTAGTTTTGACACTAGATGTCGCTATGTTAATTTCACAGCACACCTCTTCATGTGTTTATTTCAGTAACTCTGATACAGCACAACTCTTCATGTGTTTATTTCAGTAACTCTGATACAGCACAACTCTTCATGTGTTTATTTCAGTAACTCTGATACAGCACAACTCTTCATGTGTTTATTTCAGTCACTCTAATACAGCACACCTCTTCATGTGTTTATTTCAGTCTCTCTGATACAGCACACCTCTTCATGTGTTTATTTCAGTTACTCTGATACAGCACACCTCTTCATGTGTTTATTTCAGTCTCTCTTATACAGCACACCTCTTCATGTGTTTATTTCAGTCTCTCTGATACAGCACACCTCTTCATGTGTTTCAGTCTCTCTTATACAGCACACCTCTTCATGTGTTTATTTCAGTCACTCTGATACAGCACACCTCTTCATGTTTTTATTTCAGCCTCTCTGATACAGCACACCTCTTCATATGTTATTTCAGTCTCTCTGATACAGCACACCTCTTCATGTGTTTATCTCAGTCTCTCTGATACAGCACACCTCTGCATGTGTTTATTTCAGTCTCTCTGATACAGCACACCTCTGCATGTGTTTATTTCAGTCTTTCTTATACAGCACACCTCTTCATGTGTTTATTTCAGTCTCTCTGATACAGCACACCTCTTCATGTGTTTATTTCAGCCTCTCTGATACAGCACACCTCTTCATATGTTATTTCTGTCTCTCTGATACAGCACACCTCTTCATGTGGTTATTTCAGTCTCTCTGATACAGCACACCTCTTCATGTGTTTATTTCAGCCTCTCTGATACAGCACACCTCTTCATGTGGTTATTTCAGTCACTCTGATACAGCACACCTCTTCATGTGGTTATTTCAGTCACTATGATACAGCACACCTCTTCATGTGTTTATTTTAGTCTCTCTGATACAGCACACCTCTTCATGTGTTTATTTCAGTCTCTCTGATACAGCACACCTCTTCATGTGTTTATTTCAGACACTCTGATACAGCACACCTCTTCATGTGTTTATTCCAGTCTCTCTGATACGGCACACCTCTTCATGTGTTTATTTCAGTCTTTCTGATACAGCACACCTCTTCATGTGTTTATTTCAGTCTCTCTGATACAGCACACCTCTTCATGTGTTTATTTCAGTCTCTCCAGCGCGCTCTGATGAAGTTGAAGAAGGAGCAGTTGAAACAGTTTCACAGCCATCTGAGTCAGTATTACCCAGAATGCTCTGAGAGACAACAGGTGGACCTTGAGGCCCTGCATGTAGTTGAGAAGATGCTGGAGACCTGTGGCAGTGAGAGATCTCTGAAGATCACACTCCACATCCTGAGGAAAATGAAGCAGTATGATCTCGCTGACTCACTGGAGAGAGATGAGCAGAAGAGTAAGACACCATGCTGTGCTGATTTGAAGGAGTGATCGTGCACTGGCCAATCAGTATGAAACCCGATTTACGATATTACTGTTAATAAGCTAAGAGAGTTGTGTGATCTTAACATACAGTACAGACCAAAAGTTTGGACACACCTTCTCATTCAAAGAGTTTTCCTTATTTTCATGACTATGAAAATTGTAGATTCACACTGAAGGCATCAAAACTATGAATTAACACATGTGGAATTATATACTTAACAAAAAAGTGTGAAACAACTGAAAATATGTCTTATATTCTAGGTTCTTGAAAGTAGCCACCTTTTGCTTTGATTACTGCTTCGCACACTCTTGGCATTCTCTTGATGAGCTTCAAGAGGTAGTCACCTGAAATGGTCTTCCAACAGTCTTGAAGGAGTTCCCAGAGATGCTTAGCACTTGTTGGCCCTTTTGCCTTCACTCTGCGGTCCAGCTCACCCTAAACCATCTCGATTGGGTTCAGGTCCGGTGACTGTGGAGGCCAGGTCATCTGGCGCAGCACCCCATCACTCTCCTTCTTGGTCAAATAGCCCTTACACAGCCTGGAGGTGTGTTTGGGGTCATTGTCCTGTTGAAAAATAAATGATGGTCCAACTAAACGCAAACCGGATGGAATAGCATGCCGCTGCAAGATGCTGTGGTAGCCATGCTGGTTCAGTATGCCTTCAATTTTTAATAAATCCCCAACAGTGTCACCAGCAAAGCACCCCCACACCATCACACCTCCTCCTCCTCCATGCATCACGGTGGGAACCAGGCATGTAGAGTCCATCCGTTCACCTTTTCTGCGTCGCACAAAGACACGGTGGTTGGAACCAAAGATCTCAAATTTGGACTCAGACCAAAGCACAGATTTCCACTGGTCTAATGTCCATTCCTTGTGTTCTTTAGCCCAAACAAGTCTCTTCTGCTTGTTGCCTGTCCTTAGCAGTGGTTTCCTAGCAGCTATTCTACCATGAAGGCCTGATTCACACAGTCTCCTCTTAACAGTTGTTCTAGAGATGTGTCTGCTGCTAGAACTCTGTGTGGCATTGACCTGGTCTCTAATCTGAGCTGCTGTTAACCTGCGATTTCTGAGGCTGGTGACTCGGATGAACTTATCCTCCGCAGCAGAGGTGACTCTTGGTCTTCCTTTCCTGGGGCGGTCGTCATGTGAGCCAGTTTCTTTGTAGCGCTTGATGGTTTTTGCGACTGCACTTGGGGACACTTTCAAAGTTTTCCCAATTTTTCGGACTGACTGACCTTCATTTCTTAAAGTAATGATGGCCACTCGTTTTTCTTTACTTAGCTGCTTTTTTCTTGCCATAATACAAATTCTAACTGTCTATTCAGTAGGACTATCAGCTGTGTATCCACCTGACTTCTGCACAACACAACTGATGGTCCCAACCCCATTTATAAGGCAAGAAATCTCACTTATTAAACCTGACAGGGCACACCTGTGAAGTGAAAACCATTTCAGGTGACTACCTCTTGAAACTCATCAAGAGAATGCCAAGAGTGTGCGAAGCAGTAATCAAAGCAAAAGGTGGCTACTTTCAAGAACCTAGAATATAAGACATATTTTCAGTTGTTTCACACTTTTTTGTTAAGTATATAATTCCACATGTGTTAATTCATAGTTTTGATGCCTTCAGTGTGAATCTACAATTTTCATAGTCATGAAAATAAGGAAAACTCTTTGAATGAGAAGGTGTGTCCAAACTTTTGGTCTGTACTGTATATAGAAAAAGTTCTGAAATTTCATCTAAACTGAGTGGCCCTCTGCAGGTTGTGAAGCTGCCTGTACAGTTTAGAGCAGATATACCTGATTATTTATACTGCTATGATAGGTTTATATATATATGGATCTAGTATTATCTCTCTGTACATGTTCACTTAATCTCATAGATTCACTTAATCTCTTAATCTCATTTCACGTTGGTAAAACCTTACGCTCGATAGTTCCCCTACTCTGGCGTGTCTTCATGAACAAGGCAGAATCTATCTCTGTTCACCATTTGTGCAGATTGTTGGAGTGATGTGTAACACACTGTGTGACAGACTTGTGTAAAATATTGTGTCAAAGGGAAAAGTTTATAACAATGTTTTCAACTGATTGTTTTTTTTTTAATATAAGTAAATTATCTGTCATATTTCCTCTTCTCAGAAAAACTCACAAGAATCCAACAGACACTGAAATCTGATCTGAAGAAGAAGTTTGAATGCATATTTGAAGGTTTGGTACAGCAGGGCCACCCAACCCTCCTCAATGAGATCTATACAGAGCTCTACATCACAGAGGGAGGAGGTGGGGGGGTCAATAATGAACATGAGGTCAGACAGATTGAGGCAGCATCCAAGAGACAAACCACACAGGAGACTGCAATCCTCTGCAATGACATCTTTAAACCTTTACCTGGACAGGAGAAACACATCAGAACTGTGCTTACAAAGGGCATCGCTGGCATTGGGAAAACTGTCTCTGTGCAGAAGTTCATTCTGGACTGGGCAGAAGGAAAATCCAATAAGGACATTAATTTAATCTTCACTCTTCCTTTCCGAGACCTGAACTTAAAGAAGGAGAGAGAATTCAGTCTGATGCAACTCCTCCAGCACTACTTTCCACAGCTGAAAGAGATTGAAAGTGTTGCACATGATGAAGTCAAAGTTGTGTTCATCTTTGATGGTCTGGATGAGTGTCGACTTCCTCTAGATTTCCAGAACAATGAGATCTGCTGGGATGTAAAAGAGTCAGCACCAGTGGACGTGCTGCTGACCAACCTCATTAAGGGGAATCTGCTTCCCTCTGCTCTCCTCTGGATCACCTCCCGACCAGCAGCAGCCAATCAGATCCCTCCTGAGTGTGTCCACCAGGTGACAGAGATACGAGGGTTCAATGACCCACAGAAGGAGGAGTACCTCAGGAAGAGAATCAGAGATCAGAACGTGGCCAGCAGAATTATCTCACACATAAAGTCATCCAGGAGTCTCTACATCATGTGTCACATTCCAGTCTTCTGCTGGATTTCTGCTACAGTTCTGGAGACATTGTTGGGTAAAGCAGACAGTGGAGAACTGCCCAGAACTCTGACTGAAATGTACACACACTTCCTGCTCATTCAGACCAATGTGAAGAATCAGAAGTATCATGGCACCAATGAGACAAACCCAAAGAAGATCTCAGCATCAGATGCAGAAATGATCCTGAAACTGGGGAAGCTGGCTTTTGTACAGCTGGAAAAGGGCAATCTGATATTCTATGAAGAGGACCTGAGAGAGAGTGGCATTGATGTCAGTGAAGCTTCAGTGTACTCTGGGGTGTGCACAGAAATCTTTAAAGAGGAGTCTGGGTTGCATCAGGAGAAAGTCTACTGCTTTGTGCATCTGAGCATTCAGGAGTTTCTGGCTGCCTTGTTTGTGTTTCATTCATGTGTAAATGAGAACAGAAATGCACTCAGACCAGAAGAGTCAAAACCTGAGGGTGACAGAATGCAGCTGTCTGAGGTACACAGGAGTGCAGTGGATCAGGCCTTACAGAGTAAGAATGGACACCTGGACCTTTTCCTCCGATTCCTTCTGGGCCTCTCACTGGACTCCACTCAGACTCTCTTAGGAGACATACTGAAGCAGAGAGGAAGCAGATCAGAGAGCATTGAAGAAACAGTCCAGTACATTAAGCAGAAGATCAGTGAAGAGTCTTCAGCAGAGAGGACCATCAATCTGTTCCACTGTCTGAATGAACTGAATGACAACTCTCTCGTGGAGGAAATCCAGACTTCCCTGAGATCAGGAAGACTTTCTGATAAAGAGCTGGAACCACACCAATGCTCAGCTCTGGCCTTTGTGTTACTGATGTCAGAGGAGGTCCTGGATGAGTTTGACTTGAAGACGTACAACACATCAGCAGCAGGTTATCAGAGACTGGTACCAGTAGTGAGGAACTGCAGGAAGGCCAAGTGAGTACTGTTGCATCATTCATAATGTAGATGATAGATTATGATATTTGCATAAATAGTTTATCATTGTGTGAGAATAAAGTGCATGAACATAGCTCACCTATGTCATGAGCAGAAGCTTGTATCTACCTTCTGAAAATGTTACTGAATAATATTTCAGAATGTAATATTTTATGTTCCATGTGAGCTCACTGCATTTCCTGCACAGCTTGGGCATGCTGTGATAGCACACCCCATCCCTGTTGTTCCCCAGTGTGCTGGTGCTGGGGATGTGGCTCACACTGCCTACTGCAGAGGGGTGGAGTTTGACCTGGCCCAGCCATTTCCTGGCCCCTGTACAAACTCTGCCCTCTTGTAGGACCCTCCTGGTGTCACATTTGAACTAAACAAAGCATGTTACAGCACTGAGGTCCTATACGGCTTCCTTATAGTGCTGCACAGTGACCAGTTTGTTCTCCATCTCAGACAGGTGCTCAGTGGTGAAATTACTGAGGGACTCTTATCCTTCCCCTCTCTATAGAGGTTCCAGAACCTCTCCAGGGCATTAGCATTTTAAAGCTAACCTCAAAGATGTCTGGGGCCTGGAACCTTCACCTCCAAACAGGTCATGCTGGGCATTTTGGTCTCTGTCTGTGGAGGATGGGTGGGGTGTTGTGCCATCCTTATTGTTCTGTCCACTGGCTCTGTCATGCCAAATTTGATCCACCTGGGAAATTTGATCCAGCCTGACGCAACAATGGGTTCTGAACAGCTGATATAGCGTCTCCATTGAAAAACAAAAAAGTCAAATACATATTTTACAAAGGGGCATGCTTTATAAGTGTTAGTGATTAAAGTCTCTGGTGAATTTATAGTGGCAAGCAAATGATGGTGGTTAACCTGGTGGGCATACAAATTCATGAGTCAAATTACTGGTCACTCCTGAATGCTGGCCAGGGTGCATATTTACTTACACAAACATAAACATTAAATGCAGCGATCTGACCAGCCTATTATGAAAGCCAAATAGTCCAGTATTACATTGAAAAGAATCATTCTGTCCATTGAAAATACATCATGATCCAGTGGTGTTTGCTAGCAAGCATTTTTCATAGCTTTATGTTTCTCTGAAACAAACATTATTTCTGTCTGCCTTTCCAATGAGTTTTTCAATGTTTTTTTACCTTGACATTGAAAGACGGATACCATTTTCCATCATTATCAGCTACTGGTTGTCTTCACATGTGTATTTAAGGGATCGGTATGTGCTGCAGGTTTGATGTTTGAAAAATTAAACTAGCTAGCAATAATTATTAAGTATTGGACATGAGCTTCAGTGTAGTTACCATCATCTTTAATACATCCTCATTAATAGTAAAAATCTCAAAACTGCGCTAAAATGATTTAACTCCACTCTCTTCATGAGGTAGCGTAAATCCCTCTGAGGTATGGTCTTGCAAAACTGAGAGCGATTTAATTTCCTAACGTCTAAACGTTAGATCGTCCCTGCGTTGTTATAGCAATGGACACGATGTCTGCTGTTTAGAACCCATCGTTGTGTCAGGCCAGATCAAATTTCCTGGATGGATCAAATGTCGCATGACAGCTCCTCTGTTGTCCACTGGATGCCCGGTGCTCCTTGTGACTCTTTCGCCAGTGGTTGTGGAGTTGGACTTGGTGGTGATGCCGTCTTCCTCCCCAGGTCCTCTTGAGATGAACAGTGTTTATATCTGCAGGAGACTCAAGAGCAATCGAAACAGCTGGCAAAACCAACATTACAAGATTATTACATCTTTGACCATGAGGAGTTAGCAAAGGGTATTTGTTATTCTGGCTAAAAGGTCACTTACTCTAAAACTGTGACTCACAGTAGAGATAATGATGGTATATTCTGTTATGCAGTCCTGTCTTTAAATACGATCGCATCATGTGAAGCTGTTCTCTACACACAGAATGTATCTGATGCCCAGTCATTTGATTGAGTTACGAACTCACTCACCACTTTCCTAACGGTCGTGTGAGCTGATGACATGTTCATGTATTTGACCTGTGTTTAGACACTCACCACCAGGGTGCTGCTCACTCTCTCAAAAGCATATTGATTCTTTGGAGTTTCAGAAATGATCACTCTGGGAAACTAAAAATCCCCCAGTTATGGAATTACACATTTTACAAAATTGTTTGAAAAAATGATTTTAATTGCTTGTGAATAAGGGAATATTGTTCAAATCTGTATGTGTCAAATTCTCAGGCATAATTTAACTTCGATGCTTCCCCTGTCAGGAGTATCATGTCATCCACCCACAACCAACACCCCACCTGCCTGTCCCTCCCATACCCCCACCTGAGTCTGTCCAACCCAATCCAACTCACCCCAACCCTAGAAGGCCCCTCCCATCCTGCCCCCCACATACACAGTGAGGGAAATACAAGAGAAAGAGACGGATAGACTGTGGAAACAAAGAGAAAGAGCTTAGAAAGAAAGAATAAAAGAGACGTATGATGTTCAATACAGGAAACTGTAGAGATCATATATTTTTTTAATTTTGCATTTTACAACTTTCATGTTTTAGAAATCATAAATATTTAATTATATTGTCTTACAGAATAAAATAAAATTGCATTATGTGCATGATATTTGCCCAGCAGTAGAAATAAATTCAGAATAAAGTTCTGTGATAGGTCTTGATCATTGTGGTCAAACATCACAGATTGAGGGTTAAAACATAACTCTGACTTTTATAACTAACTGGCCACTTAGTTTCAACCAGAAACAATATGAAATATTTGCAATAATAACAATATGACTTGATATATTTTACTTGATGATCATTTTCGACAATCCATTTTACAATATTAACATTAACATTATAAAGTGACAGTAGGTTAATGTGTTGTGTAAAAAGTGACAGTAGGTGTTGCTGAATTGTGTTAAAAGCAGACCTGTCCTCAACACCTCTATTAGCTTTATAGCAAATTGCATTGGGTCTAGTAAACCCTACGCTTTGCTATGTAGCTTTTACTTGACCAATCTTTCAAATGATTTCATGACCAATGAGGTCAGTCCCACTGAGTTCTTTGGGGTTTTTTGTTCTTTGGTATGGGTAATAATGATTGACTCCTTGTAGAGTTAAAGTGAATGAAGTTTATGATGTTGTGCTGCCACGCTTTGATGGTGATGGCAAGAATAGCATGCATGTTGGTATCTTTATTAAAGTGAATTAGTGATGAATCACCCACATGCATAAATCATACATCAATGATAGCCTAAATTTACGCATGATCCATGATGATGAACATACAGAAAAACAGAAATGAATGGCAAAAATAGCATATTGTCAATATTTTAGACCCACAAAATTTCACAAATCATGTTTTCAGAGGAGCTCATGTCTTATTAAGAGGAGCCAAGCTCCCCCTGGCTCCCCTGTAGTTCACACCCTGCCTGAATGACCAGATACTGTTCAGTAAAATTACTTGCCAAGCTTTGACATTTCCATGAGTTTTTTTTTTTTTTTATCAAGATACCATTTAAATGTAGTTCAGATATCATGTTGTTGTTCCCATTTTAAAAAGGAATTACAATTTGTTCACCTTCTTCCAGCCATTTATAGCTTGTCCTTATGAAACTCCTTTAGCTTTATAGATGTACTGTTGACTCACCTTGCTTTTCAAACGAGTTAATTTAGTTCAGTTTCTTCTGGTTTATATACATTGTATGTACTTCAAAATGCAAAGATATTTATTATCAATTCATTTTCGCCTAGTTGCTTATTGAATTCTTTGAATAATTCACCGACCATCCCTTGACTGTTGGTGAGATTCTCCTACAACTCGTCCAAGTACGTTTTCAGATGATCCAGCCAATTGTTACACACAGGCCATTTCTTACTGAGATCTAATGTTGTCCCTTTAAGAATGCCAGGAGATCTTATTAGTCCCAAGGGAGCCTGTTATGATGCTAAATATTTTTTGTTAAAATAATAAATTTTAGGTAATAATATCTTATTATCTTAGATTAACGGAGTCCCTTTAAAGCACTTCGGCTTGTTTGGATACAATGTTTTACAAGGGTTGAAATTGTTTAATTAACCAGAGAGTGGTTTGACTCTGTGACCCGGAGAGTGATAAGTGAGTGAGTTGGATTGACGCCACTTCCAGTGAGGTTTGTGCGCGCAGTTTGGCGGCGTCTGGTAAATCCTGGAAGCGGATCTCCCAAAACTCGTCCACTCCACTCGAATACTGTTTTTTTCCCCCACGGTTTTTTTTTCCTTGTTCATCCTTAACCAACTAAATTGTGTCACAACGTGATGCGCAGCCCAGACTGTCCAGATCTTTTAGAAAACGCTGAACAAACCGATTGCTGGGGGCAGCGAACTGTTGCCTTTGCAATTCCAAGACCGGGCTGTCCGTCCCCGGCGACAAGAGTGAGCTGGCTGCGGAATGAGAAGCTCCGGCGTTGGGTACAAGCGGCGGAGGCAACACCAGTCCTCTTTTCTTTCTTATTGTATTTAAACAAGCGGAGTGTATCAGCCGCACACCACTAAACTCAGAAACCTTACAGCTGGCATTGACGAATTTAAAGACAACCAGAGTAAGGTCAGGCATGCAGTATCTGCCCAGGGAAGCCATGACACTATCAAGCTAGGAATATGTATCCTGTTTTACCACAAACATTTTAGAATCCACATCAATTGTAAGCTATTTTTTCATCATCATTTCCGATTGGAATGCCGGGTTTCTTTCTTTTGACGAGGAAAAGTTTGTTGGAGCTCTCAGTCCAGCAGGCTCCACTCGGACATTGTGGGCGATCACTCCAGTAAAAGTGGAGTGCGCGAACTTGGCTACTTGGTGGAAGTCTCTCGTCAAATGGATGTTTCAGAACACAACTGGTAGGCAAAAGACTTGGCTACAGTATGAAACATTGATTTGACTGCATGCAGAATTTAAATATGATTATAAAACCTACTTTACTGCTGTCTCATATTACCGTCTATGATTGAGTTTACTTTGTAAAGGTACCAGACCATACTCAGTTTTTCTTGTAAAACTGAGTATTATTGTTGTAGAGGATAATTGCTTTGAGTTACACCAAGGACAAGTAAACACAACAAAAGATAGGGAAATGATGCACAGCCAAAATATTTACTTGCTTCTAACCCTAATCACCAAAGTTTGATGATTCAGACCTTGTGTAAAATGATATGTCAAATGATATAGGGTTACACAGAATTTAGTGGCACTTGGTAAAGGGTTGTATATTTGTGAATCAGGTAATTCAGTGGTACAGTGCCACAGAATGAATTTATGCTGGAATATGACATTAACAGTGAGAATTTAATCATACTTCATGATTATTGAAGTATGATTATACAGCATATTATCAGAGTTTGAGGATAAGGAGACTGTGATACCTTTGGATGCTGAGCAAATTTACCCAGAACCTGCTAAATGTAGGACTGTGATGCCAGTACGGGAGCAGGAGACATCAGGGCCAGCTGTTTGTGAAAAAGAGAACACAGAATTTGGAAATACTTTGGTTTGGCACCAGTTTATCATTATCATTCATACAACTAGTAACACAACTAAATACGAAATAAGGACGACAATAAAATTGAAAATGAGTTTTTCTAGCTGTTGCAACTCTGAGAAATGAATAATGCACTGATTTACAAGAGCCAAAGAAAAAATATGAGCATGTTTTCAGATGCATAAAGTGCAATAAAATAATTTTGTTTCCTGAAACAGATAATTTTGATTAAAAATAAATTGGAATCACAATATTTAGCAAAATACTAGGGATTATAATTTTAGCCATAATCATTCAGTTCAGAATGTCAGGACAGTAAGTTGAACAGAAGCAACTGTGAATGTTCTGAAATGCAGACCTGATTATAAACAAGCTCTGAAACTGACTGATGCCTGAAAACAGGAAAATCAGACTGTAGTAGCTATGAATTGATTTCTTTTTTTATTTGTCTCTAATATTTTTAGAGAATGACAGTTAAGTATCAGAGAGTAAATATTTTTGTTTCCTGTTTGAGCACCTTAATTTTTTTATAGTTAAACATCAAAAAATGATTTTAGTTTCCTGCTGGTGGCTCAGTGATGTGCACTGTTTTGACACCGGTGTTCCTACGTTGGGTTTTTTTTGGCAAAATCCATGAAACCAATAATTATCAAAAAGTTTGGTCACAGATCATTGAGAAATGATCACCATCAGAAGAGACACACTGCACTGCTGATCAGATGTGAACCAAAAACCCCCTTGCCTTCCTGTGATGACTCCTGTGAACCTTTAGCTGTGTGATAATGTTTGCTTTTTTACTCTCACTGGAAGGAAATACAAACTTCTCACAACTTGTCAGTCTCACTCTCAATTCACTCTGAAGGCTGTAATTTGCTTTAATAATGAAATACAGTATAAAAGGATCTGATAACTCCATCCTTAGCCCTGCTGTCCACACTTGGCTCAGGGGCATGAGTAGGGCCATGAGTGAGGCTTAAAGCCCAGAGTTAGCCTGAAAAAGACTGTGGAAAAGGTAGCTGGGCCATTATCCCCAATTCTGACAGAACTGAATAGAGGAAAAGGAGCTATTTGGGTCAGAACCACAGCTGTAGAACTGTCAGACTTGAGCAGGACATCTTATTCTCAGGTGTAAAGTGCTGCAGTTGGAGAGTGTAGCACAGACATCTTCCTCAGAGCATTGTAGATCTTACAATCCTCAATATCACTCTTTACCAGTGAGCACTATCAATACTACATTTAAAATATTAAGTGTGAAATATTAACACATCACCTCTTTCTTTCAGACTCAGCAGCTGTGGTCTTACAGAGGAGTCCTGTGAAATTGTGGCCTCAGCTCTCCAGTCATCAAACTCACCCGTGAGAGAGCTGGACCTCAGCTGCAATAACCTGGGAGATTCAGGAGTGAAGCTGCTCTGTGCTGGACTGAAGAGTCCAAACTGTAAACTACAGACACTGGGGTGAGTAGTGCTGTGTACTTTGTGACTTTTAGTAAATAGTTAGTGATTATGGGTCCATACAGAGAAACGTTAAACAGCTCCTTCTGTAAATCAAACTTCTCCTCTCTCCAGCCTTCCTTCCTTTGTCCACATTGGTCCCATCCCTCTCTTCTTACTCCTCTATCACAGCAAAGTAAAGCAGAATAAAACCCCATGAGTCTTAGGGTTGCCAGCTGTGTGGTTCCTGACCAGAATTATCTTGTGTTGAAGTTCAGTGTGAAAGTGGGATTATGTGTGTGTTCTATCAATAGACTAATGTCGAGACAGGAACATGCATTTTATAGTTATTTACCCTGCTCCCTTCTTTTATGGTCCCTTGCCATGCACACAGACACGGCCTGAGAGGGACAAATGGACTCCACCCCCTTGTAAATACCCCTGAATCAGTGACCAAAGAGGCAACAGGCTTTTCAAGCATGGCAAGGAGCAGAGCTTTACTCAGAAACTAAAACAAACACTTATGACAGCCAAAATGGATGTACATTTGGAGTTACCAGTTAAAAGCGGATTTGGGTGTGGTACCATCGTCTTTGTGGTTGGTAAGCCCTAAGATGCCCCCAAATGTAGAATCTTTTGATAAACATGCCCAACCACAGGGGGCTATCACCTGTCTCTCTCCCTCTGGCTCCTTCCCCTTCTAGAGCGTGTGTGTGTGTGTGTGCGTGCATGTGTGTATGCGCGTGTGTGTGCGTGTGTGTATGTGCATGCATGCATGTGAGGGAGCAAGCGAGCAAACAGGTTTACTTAAACTATCCTGGAGTTACTCGTTAGAACACCTGCAGAGCCTGCAGCATGTAGGTAGGAGATAGTTTGTCGGACGTGGCGTGCCCTTTTCTTGGTGATCGCATCAGCACTGAAGCTCTAATAATTTGCAGAGCTTTACATGGGGAGAGGGAGATTAGACCCTGATTAGATAGCTATTCTATCATTCCCTGATGAGTATCTTTGTGAATTTTCCCATTTTCTGAGCAATCAATAATTAATTTGATCAACATTCTCCAGGCTCATATTTCAAACATTAGGCAGCACATCATTTCAAGGTGCTTTATTGGCATGACATGGGCTGTGTTGCCAAAGCAAATAGTACAGTTAACACAATAACAGAACAATTAACACAATTAATAACTGGGAACAAAGGAACAAACATGAATGCATACAATGAATGACTATTAACTAACATTTATACATTTATTATATTCCTGCACTGGTGACAGGTTGATACATATAGAGCAGCCAGGGAGGCTGTGTGTCCTTCACCCAGTAAGATTGGTAATTGTCTCTCCACAGGGAGTGTTTCAAAATTTGGATACATTCTTTTACATTTTTCATAGAAGTCTTTGTGAATTTTTGTGTAATTTGTGCAGTATAGGAGGAAGTGTAGCTCTGTCTCAGCCTCACCTGTCTCACAGTGATCACATATCCTCTCCTCTTTGGGGCGTCAGGTTTGCTTGTGTCTGCCTGTTTCAATGGCCAGGCTGTGATCACTTAGTCTGTATTTGGTTTGGATTTGTCTCTGCTTCATATCTCTGACAGTGGAGAGATATTTTGCCAGTTTGTAATTTCTGTTTAACATAGTGTAGCAATTTAATTTGTTTTGCAGTTTTGTCATTTTCTCCCAATGTTCCAAATAAGAATGTTTTATTTGATTTATTAATTGGCTGATTTTAATTGAAGCAGTGCCAGTCTGAAACATGTCATAGTTGGTATTGTTTGTTATTTGGTTTGTTAGTTTCATGGCCAGCTGACTGAGAGGACTTCTATTGGGGCTTAGCTCTTGGGATAGGAAGGCCTTATATTGGAGAGAATTTGGTTCGCTTGTTTTTAGATGAATCCAGAATTGTAATGCTCTTTTCTGAATGTTAATAATCAAAGGGTAACGGCTTAATTCTGCCCTGCATGCATTGTTTGGTGTGTTTCAGTGGACCTGGAGTATATTTTTGTAAAATTCAGCATGCAGGATTTGCACTGGGTTTTTGTCCCATTGTGAGTAGTCTGGATGGCTAAGTGGACCCCATACCTCACAGCAAAATATACAGCACAATTGACTGTAAGATGCTGTCAACTATTTTTAACCAGATATTTATAGTTATAGATTTATATAATTATATAGTAATTATATAGATTCATGTAATTGTATAGTAATTTAATATTGTAAAATGTTCTTTTTATGGCATAGAATGTTCTTTTGGCTTTGTCTTTTAGTGCATTCACTGCTAAGTTAAAGCTCCCCGATGCATTGATTTTCAGACCCAGGTATGTGTAATTTCTGGTGTGTTCCAATACTGTGTTGCAGAAGGTGAAACTGTATCTGCTTTTCTTAGACCTGGCCTTTTTCTAGAATATCATTATTTTGTTCTTTTTTAAGTTTACTGCCAGGGCCCAGGACTGGCAGAATTTTTCTAAGATGGCCAGGTTCTGTGTAGCCCTTGTTCTGTGGGCGACAGCAGAACCAGGTCATCTGCATATAATAAAAATGTAATTTCTGTGTCATGTAGAGTAAGTCCAGGAGCTGCAGAATGTTCCAACATTATGGCCAATTCATGAATGTAAATGTTAAATAACGTTGGACTCAAGCTGCAACCCTGTCTCACCCCACGACCTTGAGTGAAGAATTCTGTTCTTCGACTGTCAATTTTCACTGCACATTAAATACATTGATTTAATGATGTCATATACTTTACCCCCAATACCACTTTGAAGTATTTTATATTTTAATCCCTGGTGCCAAATAGAATCAAATGCTTTTTTAAAGTCAATAAAGCATGCAAAGATGTTTCCTTTGTTAATTTGGTGAACATGTTTATCTTTGAGGGTGTAGAGGGTGTAAATATGATCTGTTGTGTGATGTTTTGGGAGGAATCCAGTTTGACTCTTACTCAAGGCACTGTGCTTGGTAAGGAAGTTTATAATTCTTGAATTAAGGATGCTACAAAATAACTTCCCCAGATTACTGCTTACACAGATGCCTCGGTAATTATTTGGGTCTAATTTATCTCCCCTCTTATAAATTGGGGATATAAGCCCTTGGTTCCAGGTGTCAGGGAAGCAGCCAGAACTTAGTGATAGACTGAATAATTTCAGTAGGGCTTCTTGTATTAACTGGTCACTATATTTCAGCATCTCATTATTTATGTTGTCAAAAACCACAAAACTTTCTTGCTTTTCGTGTTCCTGAGATGCTCAGTTAATTCCTGCATTGTGATTGGGGTGTCAGTTGGGTTTTGGTTGTCTTTGATCAATTGTTCAAGTAATGCAAGTTTTTCTATGATTTAAATTTTTTCTTTTGTTAATTTGTTTTGTGCAGTGTCCATATACAGGTTTTCAAAATAGTTTCTAAACTGAACCATTTTTAATAGTTAATGCAGGTTTTTGAGCCAAACTGAAATTATTCCACATTTCTGTAAGGACTGAAGATGATGATGGGACCCCTTATTGTACAATACAATACACAGACGAAAAGCGAAGGCACGAATTCTCCAACCACTAAGGTCTCGAAGGAGACAGATAAGAGGGAACAAATCCCTAAAACAAAAACAAAAATACACTCCTGTGGGAGAACCCCAACTCTAAGATAAATAAAAAGAAACTAAAACTTCAGGAGTGAAAAACTAACAGCTCTTAATATATAAAGAGCAATCTGCGAAGTACCACGCAGATACTTCAGCACCAAAATTCTTCGGTGGGTGAACACGGATCAATCCCGCAAGAAAAAGAAAATGAAGAACTTCGTAAAGATTCCTACACTATACTTACACACCAGGCATACTAAGCCAAAAACCAGAGGAAAAAATCTCTGCCAAAGCCGGCGAAGTGCATAGGCAACACTAACGCAAAGAAATGCTGAAGCCCTGGGTAATATAAAGACCTCACACACCTGAAACAAATTACTAATCGGCCACACCTAGCAATCAGCCGATAACCAAAAGAACATCGTTAGCTTCCTGACGATAGTACAGGCGAGAAAGCACGAAACAAATAATAAAATCCAAGATAGCACCTGCAATCATGACAATTTCCCAGAATTTGTTTTGATCAATTGATTTTTCAATGTCTGTGAGAGTTTTCTTAATGTTGTTTTCTTTTTTCTGTTTCAGAGTATTTGTGTGTTGTTTTAATGTTTCACAGTACTCCAAGCTTAAATCTGGGTTTTGGCGGCGGTGATATTTTTGATTAGACAGTTTCCATAGCTTTTTCTGGATTACGTCACATTCATTATCAAACCATTTCTCTTTATATTTGTTGTTTGGGTTACAATTCTTGTGTAGTTTCAGGTTTGATATTTTGGCTGCTTCATGAAATATGTCCTCAATATGTTGAACAGCCAGATTTATGCCTGATTCGTTAGATTCGTACTGTGTGTTAATAAAGTTATTGGTAAAGTTAGTGATTTCAAGTGAGTTAAGAGCTTTGCTGAATTATTCTACGCTGTTTGGAGCCCATCTGTATGTGTGTTTTAGATCATACAGCTTACTGGGCTGTGTCTGTATGTTGTCTGGCTCATTTGTTCTGTTTATATATACAATGATTTGACTGTGGTCTGATAGGGAGGTTTGTTGCCTGACAGTGAATGCATTTATGGAGGAGGGGTCCACATCTGTAATGGCATAATCTACCACACTGTTCCCAAGAGCTGAGCTGTAAGTGAACCTTCCAAAGGAGTCCCCTCTGATCCTACCATGAATGATATACAGACCCAAGGTTTGACAGAGAGACACTACCTGTCTACCATTTTTATGAATGACATTGTCATGGCTGTTTGTGGTTTTTATGATTGGAGTGTGGTACATAGGAGATTGGCCAAAGATGTGTTTGTTTCCTTCAGTGGTGAGGAAGTCAGGGAGAGTACCTGTCCTGGTGTTGAGGTCTCCACAGAGCAGCACACTTCCCTGGGCCTGGAAGTGGCAGATGTCTGTGTGCAGATCATTAAAAATGGATGCATTGAAACAGGGAGAATCCAATGGGGGGTATAGATTGCACATAGGTACATATCTTTTTCAGATGTAAAGATTTTTTAATTTATTTTTAACCAAAGGTAAGTATCACCTGTTTTTACTGGCTCAATGAATTTATTTATTTCTTCCTTGTACCACACAATAATTCCTCCAGAATCTCTGCCATGATTTATATGCATATGTTTAAGAGAAGGGAGAATTATCTCTCTAAAGTTGTGTGGGCATTCTGTGGACACATCAGCACGACACCAGGCTTTACTGAGTAGTACAATATAAACATTTTCTAAACTATTTAAAAATTCAGGATCTGTGCTCTTCAGACCAAGTGATGAGGACCACAGACCCTGGATGTTCCAGCTACAGTTTCTTCTGTAGTCAAAATGTAAATAGAAATGTATAGAAACATGAAAAAAACTACAAATATGAAACCATATATGTAATTGATTTTCAAAAGATTTACTTTTGATTGAACATGTACATTGTATACTCTTAATTATTATAATTATTTTTATATTTATTTATCTATTTTTTTACTCACTCCCCTCTAGGTTATTAATCTGTTGCAGATCAAACCCAGCAGGCGGTAGATCTTTCTCATGTCAGAGCCAGCAGGGCTCTGAGTGGCTGCAGCATAGCTCAGTCCAGGCTGTGTGTGCTGGGCTGCAGCGTCGCTGAGTCCAGGCTGTGTGTGCTGGGCTGCAGCATAGCTGAGTCCAGGCTGTGTGTGCTGGGCTGCAGCATAGCTGAGTCCAGGCTGTGTGTGCTGGGCTGCAGCATAGCTCAGTCCAGGCTGTGTGTGCTGGGCTGCAGCATAGCTGAGTCCAGGCTGTGTGTGCTGGGCTGCAGCATAGCTGAGTCCAGGCTGTGTGTGCTGGGCTGCAGCATAGCTGAGTCCAGGCTGTGTGTGCTGGGCTGCAGCATAGCTGAGTCCAGGCTGTGTGTGCTGGGCTGCAGCATAGCTGAGTCCAGGCTGTGTGTGCTGGGCTGCAGCATAGCTGAGTCCAGGCTGTGTATACTGGGCTGCGATGCTGAGTGTTGGGTTGTGGGGGGTGTTGGGAGCGGGGTGGGCAGCCCTGCTCATTTCGGTCTTCCCAGTCACATGGATATTGAGCGTTCAGATTGGGGTGGTGGACGAGGTGTACGTTAGCCAGCTGTGAGCAGCCTTTACCTGTCAGGTTTTCAACTGTTCCATGTTTATTAGATTTTTTAAATAACTGCCCTGACAGTGCTCAGTGGTATATTTACTCCTTTGTGGATCATCTTATAGCCATTACCAGAGTTCTGAAGGTTTACGACCATCTGTCTCTTTTAAACTGCCATTTTTTTTTGTTTTCTTTATGTTGGATGGGAAGGGGATTTTTTATGCGTGGTACCTCATTTTTGTACCCTAGTGAAACGGGAAGTGATGTAATGATCTTAGATGAACTTAAATTAGATGAATTTCATTCTTGGTTTAAATTTGGTAGATTTTATTTGTGATAATCTTTAGGGGTGCCATTAATTGTGAAACTTTGATCTGGAGGAAATTGATTTTTAATTAATGAATGATTTTGGTTGGCTCAATTGAAACATGTAATACACTACAGTATTTGTTACATGTTGGTATTTTGAGTTTATCTCTATAATGTTGTAATATATTTTTTGTCCCTACACCCCCCTTTGGTCTCAGGATGCAGCTTAAGCCAGTATTCCTTTAGAGTGCAAAAGTCATTCAACATCCCACAGGTCCTCAAGTTCATTTGACAGGTTATGACAGTTTGGCAAATCTGGGCAGTTCATACACAGCTGTAGACATCTGGGCTGTTATGTGTAACATTTAACCAATCATGAATAACATATCAAAAGAGAACACTACTTACAGTCAAGGACTGACTATTAAGGTACACTCATATAAACTGGGAAACTCAATCAATAAAAAATAATGGAAAATCAGAAAACAGCAGCACCAGGGAGGTTTATGTTTAAAGTGGTCAGGAGTGTTAGTGAGGCAGAGTATGAGTTGTCAGTGATCCAGTCATGAGAAGTCTGAGGGGGGTGCCCTATGGATCAGATGAACTTTTGACTACAGTTTGAGGTCTGGTCTGGCCCAGACTGGACTGGACTGGACTGTTTAGTCCCTTCAGACAGGAGCTGCTGTGGAAGGGTGATCCCTGGCTGTTACCCCCAGGTACCCTTGTGCTGTTCTGACAGAGACTGTTTATCCTGGTGACTGTATCAAGAAATGGAAATGAAGACATAATGATCTCATTTCTACAGTCCATCCTAGTTTGTGTGATATCCTAACCAGGAGATGTATGTTAACAGTCCTACATTAGTGGTACTTCCTGAAGTCCAGCTAATTACTGACTTACATGACACTGAGTCAGTGAGCAGCTATTCACAATGAGGAGGTGTTGTGAAAAATGTAAGAATGGGGCAGCACTCTAGGGATGTGCCCAATGCACCTGCAAAGATCATCCTGTAGCTGTGGTTGCCTGATTGGGCTGGGTTTAACAGTGTACAGTAACTGACTAAATTACCATTAATATGTCTGAATAAGTGGCTTAATCAACTAATGGTTAGAGAGAAATGGTTGCTGTTACAGGCAAACCAAGCTGAGTAAAAATGACTCATGCAGCCCCCTTTGGTAAGGTGGAGTTGAACAAAGAGAGAAGAGATTGATCTTGTATTTAGTCATAATGTAGCAACATATATTATTTTTTTGCAACTGACGATGATGCAGTTCTCGTGCATCATGTCTACTCCATGCTGTGGAAGATGTTTTTTTTTTAGTTTTTTTTTTAGTTTTTTGTATTTCCAGTCTTGCCTGTGTTTATATTTTGTGGTTGCAATATCTTTTGTGATGTTGTGTGTTTTTGTAAAATGAGGCCAGACTTTCTCCTGTTTCTGTGTCATAGTGAATGCACTTCAGGGTGACCAAACGAGCTGAAGGCATTTTCCTCCTCTGGCATGTAGTTGCATAGGTCAGTGTGAAGGTGAGCCAGTCAGATTTCACCTTAAATTTTTACAAAACTAATAGTGATTGGCACACAGATTGTTACGATGGATGTTATTTCTTGGAAAAAAAATTGCAGTATGGAAAGATAGCGCTGAAATTTTTTTACATGTCCCATTCGTATAGGCAATAAAATCAATGGCAGTTCTGTTCTGAAGAGTTGTGTTTTTTCCCCTCTAAATTATAAAAGTATTGATGATGGTGTCAATTTTGTCTCAAACTGTTCAACAGCATCAGTAAGGTATCAATAAGATCTTAATGATACCCATCCCTTGTGAGAGGTAACTGTAGTGAAACACAGTTTGTGTTCCCTGTGTGGAGGGGGATAAATCATACGATTGTCAGAAGATTCGTGCTGAGATCTTCTGGTCCCCCCTTTTGAAGGGTGCAGGATTAAAGACCTGAATAGACTGAAAGGATTTTGGTTAGAGGAAGCAGAAGAATGATGCTCAGAGCAGCCTGAGTCACAAGTAGACCCCCTTTCCCCTTTTCACTGTGTGAAGAGTGAGATATCATGTGGTTTCCTCTGAAACACTGCTTAGTGAATTAGAGTGGGACCTGAGGTCAGCTAGACCAGATATTGGACCCAGATCAGAATGCAAAGTGTTTCTGTGAACCTGGTTATATGTGGCTCGTTGCAGAATTGAGGTGAGTGGGGATGAGACATTAACCACTGAAAGAAAAGAAGGGGCGTCATGTGAGTGCAGTACTGCAGAGCGTTCACTTTTAAGATGGAAAAATTCCTCTCTGTAGGAGCAGAGATCTGATTTGGCAGAATGCAAATCATCCAGATACTGCAGAGCTTTTTTGCTAAAGGTTTGTAGATCTTGATGATGTTTGTTTTGAGGTTTCAGGTTTACAATCTCACTCCCTAGTTACTCATTTGCAAAGGAGGGCAAGGCTGGCTTGCCTTGAGAGAGCCAAGACAGAGCATGACTATGTATTATTCAGTTGGTATGACAGTAAAATGATCAAATGGACAATTATTTTCATGATTTAGAGATAATAATAATGATTGTTCATAATCAATTAAAGGTGTCTCTTATGGTGATTTGAATGATTAAGGGTGATGAATAATACCAATAATGAATAACAATGTTTTTCTTCAAGTTTGTGTGGAATTGTCAATGTGTTACCAAGGGGAATTCACAACCACAGTGTGAGCTTTGCTTGCTGTTACTGGAGTCAACTGCAGTAGACAGTGGCGTTTGAGAATGTGTGCACCATCTAGTGGTCAATGTGGGAAGTGCAATGATTTAAGTTCGAAGCTGCTTGGATAGGGGCCCCATTATCTGTTTTGTCAGGAGCCTCACTCCCTCCTTCTTGTCCAGGGGCCCCACTCTCTGGCTGTTTTCCAAAACTGAGTAGTGTTTTTCTTCCTAATAAATAATTAAATACAGCCAAATTATATTATCACAAAACATTGAATATGCCAAAATCTATCCTCTCACATGAGGGCACAACAAAATGTAGAGTACATGTACTATTCAGCACATGGGAAGCAGAAAATATGAGGATAATGCTATTCCTCACAAAGGCTCCAGTTAAATGCAGGTTAAGTATATGCAGTGCAAGAACAAACAGACAACACAATATTTTCATCTTAACAGTCCCAGCACAAGGCACCAAATAAAACTAATCAATCTCATAAAATGACTTAAGACATAAACGTATTAATATTACCATAATAATAGCAAAACAATAGGAATGACCACACCCTTTTAACAATACAGTCATTGATAATTAGTATTGGGGATCTAACCAGTTTTTGAAGGCTTTGTTCTATGAATAGAGTGGCTACAGTCAATGTTTAAGTGAAAACAACACAGACAACCAGTTATAAATACAAAGGCTTCATTACATATGAAATATGAATATGTGTATGAAAGCAAATCTGAGTGCATGTAGATGACTGAGTCAGAACACACAGAGTGTGTGTGTGTGTGTGTGGGTGGGTGTATATTTATTGAGTGTGTGTGTGTGTGTGTGTTTTCTCCACAGGCTGGGATGGTGTATATTTATTGTGTGTGTGTGTGTTTTGTTTTTTCTCTCCATAGGCTGGGATGGTATATATCTACAGTGTGTGTGAATGTTCTCTCCACAGGCTGGGTTGGTGTTGTTCAGTGCACATTTGTTTTCTAAATACATTTGTTAGTAAATAAGAAAATTCTCAACATGAGTAAAACAGCCATGTTGTTAATGAAGAGACGGATCCCATGTTCACAGCTGAAGACAGATACTTTACTTACACAGCCGGCCACGGGAACACAAGCATGGAGCAAAATGTTCAAAGATTACATTGTGTGGTCAATATTTATACAGTTTAAGGGAATTACATTAGCATGTGATGGCTCATATATGGTAATGGGGAACCCTCCATTCTACAGACGGGAGATAACAGGTCATTTACAGGAGGCGCCATTTGGCCTTGGTTGGATGCTGCAACATCCCTTTGTAATTCTAATACACATTCTCAACACTGTGCCGTTCTCAAAAACTATATCCCAACCATGTGTATTTATTGTGTGTGTGTGTTCTCTCCACAGGCTGGGTTGGTGTATATTTATAGTGTGTGTGTGTGTTCTTTCCACAGGCTGGGTTGCTGTAATCTCACAGAGGGCTGCTGTGATGATCTGGCCTCAGTCCTGCGTTCTCCCCACTCAGAGCTGAGAGATCTGGAGCTCAGAGACAACGAGCTGCAGGATTCAGGAGTGAGAGCGCTCTCTGCTGGACTGGAGGACCCACTCTGTAAACTGCAGAGGCTGGGGTGAGTAACAAACACAAACCCCCTCTTTCATGAAGGGCTCAAATGTGACTAAATATCCCACTAATATTAATAATGACTCAGGCTAAAGCTTTCTGTTCACTTTGCACAGTCAATCTGTGATGTTAAAATGTGTGTTTTTCCAACAGCAATTTCAGTGTTCATCAGGGAATACAATACTGAATTGTTACTTTTGAAAATTATTCATTCAGTGTTACAATATTAATTACATACATTCAATTATGGACAACAAAGAAGTAAATGAGTCAGTCCCACTCATTAAAATAATGATAGTAATATGTATACTACTAATTCTACAGCCCTGTCATTTTATATTCAGATTCTGTAAGGTGTGTAACACACTGCTATGTGTTTGATAATGATAATCACCAATTCCACAGCCCTGTTATTTTACATTCAGACTCTGTAAGGTGTGTTTGTCCAGAGCTGGTCTCCTTCTCTTTGCAGGCTGTCAGGCTGTCGAGTCACAGAGAGAGGTTGTGATTCTCTGGCTTCAGCTCTGCGTTCAAACCCGTCACACCTGAGAGAGCTGGACCTGAGCTACAATCACCCAGGAGACTCAGGAGTGAGAGCGCTCTCTGCTGCTAAACTGGACACACTTACACTGCTGTAAGTACAGAGAGTTTCCACACTGCACCTCATAGACACACTGCTGTAAGTACAGAGAGTTTCCACACTGCACCTCATAGACACACTGCTGTAAGTACAGAGAGTTTCCACACTGCACCTCATAGACACACTGCTGTAAGTACAGAGAGTTTCCACACTGTGTGTCACTCAGTCACTGTCTGTTCTGCTGTTCCTACAGTGTGGACCATGGAGGAGAGAGCAGGAACAAACCAGGACTCAGGAAATGTGAGTCTGTCAGCACTGAACACTCACTCCCTCCATTTCCTCTCCTCCCTCTCTCCCTCTTTCTTTCACATCTATTTTCAGCACTTGTTTTTAGTCCCTCTCTTCATCATTCTCTCTTTCACACTCAGACAGAAGTCTGTCCATACATACAACACTGTGTGTGCGTGTGTGTGTGTGTGTTTCTCATGGTCATTGAGTTCAGTTTGTTTTTGTTTGCAGACAGTGTTTACAAACATTCTCCCAGATTTAGACACCTACACATAAACAAACACACACACACACAAACAACCCCACATACTCCAAACACACACATGAACACACTCACACAGAGGTGCACACACATACAAACACAACCCTGTCTCTCTCTTTCTCTCACACACACTCAGTCACACATAATGAGATGAACATTAATATTGGTAATTAATCTCATTAATGTCTCTGGTCTGCAGATGGCTGTCAGCTCACACTGGATCCAAACACAGTGAACAGAGAGCTGTCTCTGTCTGAGGGGAACAGGAAGGTGACAAACACAGAGAGAGAGCAGCCATATCCTGATCATCCAGAGAGATTTGACCGGAGGGTCCAGGTTTTGTGTAGAGAGAGTCTGTCTGGACGCTGTTACTGGGAGGCTGAGTGGAGTGTGCCTGAGAGGGGAGGGGTTTTTATAGCAGTGGCATATAAAGGAATCAGCAGGAAAGGAGGGGGTGATGACTGTGTGTTTGGATGGAATAAAAACTCCTGGAGTCTGGAGTGCTCTAAACACAGTTACTATGTCTGTCACAATAATAATGAAACACGCATACCTGCCCCCCCCTCCCCCTACCGCAGAGTAGGAGTGTGTGTGTACAGAGTAGGAGTGTGTGTGGACCGTCCGGCCGGCACTCTGTCCTTCTACAGCGTCTCTGACTCTGACACACTGACCCTCCTGCACAGATTCCACATCAACTTCACTGAACACACACCCCTCTGTGCTGGATTTGGAGTGTGGAGATCGAATGCCTCAGTGTCCTTGGGCCAACTGGAGTAGAGACACACACACACACCCCTCTGTTCTGGGTTTAGAGTGTATGGATCTAACACCCCAATTTCCCTGTGCCAACTGGAGTAGAGAGACACACACACACTTATATACTCTCCCTGTGACACATATCCACTCCAGTTCACACACTCACCTATAAAAACATGCTGTAACCCAAATGCACACATACACAAATACACACACACTCCATGTTCTGTAAAATGCATGCACACACACACACACACACTCTAGTCCCAGATGCATCAATACACTCACACTGGAACTGCTACACACAAACACACTGACACAACTGCAAACACATTAAAAAAAAGACTGTTTGCAGTTGACACTTCCACCAACACATAAACACACACACCTATACATACATAGACACACATGCACACACCAAAAAATGCATGTTCACTCACAAACACAAACGTACACATGCACACATAACATATACACACACACACACACTGACATAAATGTACCCTCAACCAAATTCTGTTTCATAGCTCACACACAAACAGTATTTTATATATTTTTAAACATATGTGCCTGTGGAAACACACATTTTTTTGCATAGGTACACTAGGTAGGAGTAGAGGTAGGAGAGAGACACAGTTTCAGATGTCTCCAGTTTACCTCAGTACAAGTTCAATCCTGTATATAACAACATGACTTTTTAGCAGGTTCATTTGAAGAACTATTGTGTAATCACGTTTTGTTTTATTACAATAAAATTATCAATGTTAAAAGTGTGTGTATATATTTTTTTTTGATGCAAGACATGAATATCACACACAAACCCCTGAACCTAACACCAACTGTACCACAGAGAAACAGCCCTGACTGCTGTGAACAAAAACAGTAGGGAGTTAGTGCGTCTCTGTGGAGCCTTAGGCCTGTACATGCTTACAGCTACATGCTGGCAGGATCAGAGGGGACTCTTTAGGGAGCTTCACTTACTGCTCAGCTCTTAGGGCGAGTGTAGTCGACTATGCCATCACTGATATGGACCCCGCCGACATTAGTGCATTCACTGACAGACCACAGACCCCTTTTTACCACCACTGTCAAATCAATGTGCACCTGAACAGAAGTGGAAAACCTAGGAATTAAAGGCATTTGTTCTTCAATCTGTAATTTAAGCTAACCCCCAAAAAACTAACCAGAAAAATTGGGGCTGGTGATGGATCTTATCCCAGCATGAATTGGGCAAGGGGCAGGGAGACACCCTGGACAGATGAGCACTTCCAAAACCCAGGCAAACACATGCAAGCTCAACACAGGGCCTGCTGCCCATTGTGCCTGCCCACTGAAAATGTGAGGCCACAGTGCTAACCACTGAGCCACCATGCTGCCTGCAAATGGTACAGCTCAGTATATATTTCATAGTCTTGTGTCTCATTTGCAACCCTGAAATGCATCAATTAAACATTTTATTTAATCTGACAAACATATGTCAGTAGTGTAGTGTAATGGTTATGTTGCAGCAGGTCAAACTTAGTGATACAGGGTTTGATTCTCAGGTAGGCACTGCTGTTGTACACTTCAGCAAGGCATGTGACCCAGATTGCTCCAATAAACATCCAGCTTTATAAATGGAAGTTTCTGTGCTTTAGGGCGTCTGCTAAACATGACTAAATCATAACTGTCATGACAACCCATTTTGGCTTATGCCATTGAGGACAAGACTCAATATCATACAACAATTTTAGGTATCTGTTCTTCCAAATATTGTAATCAATTCTACTGTTAATGTGCTGGTCCATAACAGACAGTGAAGAATAGATATATGTATATCAGAAGAGACTGGTCCATAGAGGAGAGGGAGGGTGCTCCTCCCCTGCTTTTGAGAGGAAAGAGGAAGACAATAAAATAAAAATATATTTGAAATGTAATGTTGGAAGACCTCGCTATCATTAATAAAAAAACACTTTTACATAAATAAAAACCCCTTGGGTACAATAATCCTTTCTTTCAACTCTGAAAAATCAAAATGCCTCAAAAGTGACCCCTGAGTCCTTCAGGTGAGGAACGACACTTCTTGTCTTTCATAGGAACAGGGGCAGTCAGAATAACTCAACACATTCCATTTTTTCTCTCTCAGCCTGTGATTGGCCAGTAAACGTAATATGGCGCTTCAAGGGAGGTGATGGTTCTTTCGCCATTTTCATTGTGTTTGTCCAACCACAGGCAAAACATTTCTGAGAAGACTCTGACTCTGTTTCAAATCACCTGCCTCCCTTTAGTCAGTGGGAATTTTAAGATTCTGGTCCAAATACCTAAAACCAGAACACCCAGTACAGCATAAGAGAGCACAGAACATCCCGCCAAAGGTATGCAAATACCTGTATTCATTTGTCTAGATGGCCTTATTGTAGCCACAGCTCTGCTCACAGACGTCAATTGTCACTTGGGCCGCAGCTAGATGTAGGCAACTGATACTTCTAAAGAAACCGGTGATGGGTGATTGAGAGCTGTTCTGGCTAGGGAAGATAATCCAATTATCACACCTACTGTGTTCAACCACATGAACTACCCTCACTAGACCAGTGATGGGAGGTTGATGGTTATTTCATTATCGTCTAATCCTGATGAAAGCTATGTATATTTGTATATATGTATATATGTATAAAGAAGGCTTTCACTGAGGGCTCAGGGTTCATTTTGACTCCGATGAACCCAGAGTGTGTTTCACGTATTTCTGACTACTGCTGTTTCTGTAAATAAAGAAGTCTTTTCCAAGAAGATTGGAATTGCGCCTTTTTTTCCTTACAGGATCAAAAGATGAAACTAATCGTAGATCAGTGGTTTTACTTAGAGATGCTTCAACAAGCTGTGAAAAAACACTTGTCATTTTGTCCAGTGCTGATAGGGAAAAAGAGAGAGATTCACATAGAAACTGACAATGGTGTTAATTAAAACTTTGCATTGTTTGAGGTAGTTTACCATTGTTCTCCTAATTTTCTCAGATTGTCTTTAACTTAACCATTCTATATCAAGCAGACAGCTGAGTCGCCTAAATTGAAAATGCATACCGGCGACATAAAAAGTGAATTACCTCCGTTAGCAGTATTTCATGTTTTCTTCTAGATTCATGTTTCTTCTAGATGCATCCAGATATCTATTTGTAGTGTGACTATTAGTATATTTACAACGTTAATAACTTACATTGATAAGGCAGAAGGGAAAATGACAAATTCATGCTCCACAGCATTTATTTACAGGAATTGGAAAGGTATTACAGAATGACGATATGGAGAGCTGAGGATAAAAAGACTAAACAAGCATTTGATAGCAGCAATAACTACTGAGGGTGAATAATTGGATGTGTTATGATTATTTTTTTAATTTCATTTGGGCTATTTAGAAAAAATATAATGCACATAATACACATGAATAAAAATGTAAAAGTGCGTATGTAACTAATATAGGAGGTAGTAACATAATGATAAACATTACTTATTTGCAAACATTATGTCAATTTGTGATGAAATACTACTTAAATCTCATAACATATTTTTACAAAACCAATAAAAATGAAGAGAAATCACATTTTAATCATACTTACAATTCAATTTTTTTCTGTCAGAATATCTTTTCAATTGTCAGAATATCCAAGCCAATCAATGACAGCTGGGTGAAATTCAAATGGCAGTGTTAAAAACATTCTAAAAATGTTGCCCAGATGAATGAGTCTCAGTTAATGAAAAGTATTTTTCATAATAAATGCTTTGACTGTAAAGCAGTTGAATGTAACATGTTCCAGGATATAGTAGCAGTGTTCACCAGGCAGGACAGTCCAGAGTACTCTACCTGTTCTCCACGTTAACTTCTGAATGGTGAAACGAACTCCCTGTCCTACTACGGACTGTTAGTGAATCATTACACTCCTTCCGACGTGGTCTGAAAACCCACCTCTTCAGACAATACCTGCCTAAACATCCTACCCTCATTCAGAACTTGTTGTACACCTATTTTGTAATGTATATAATTATGTGTTTTCATTATGTATTAATAAAAACTATGCATCATTATAATGTAAATGTATTAGTATTAAGATTTATATTCATGTATTATATTTATTACCTTATTAATTGTGTAATACTAATATTATAATTTTATAATTTTACACGTTTTACTTGGCTTTGTACCATTCCTGGCTATGCTATTATAACAGATTTAATTAATAGACTTGCTGTAGCAGAATTGATAGATGCACTTTTCGATTTGTTGATGACTGTATCCATTCTTTGAACGTCGCTTTGGATAAAAGCATCTGCCAAATGAATTCATGTAAATGTAAATGTCCTCTCCCCACCCCGTCACACAAACTGCCATTACACACACTGACCACGGGAGGGAGACAGAGCCCATCTGTTGCTCATGATACAAGTACATCATAACAGAGACCCGAAGCTGCTGAGACACGCTATCTGAAATACACTGTGATATCATGTGATGCATGTACTGTGTGATACATGGGGAAAAAACAGTATCAGAGATGCATCAGCTACGCATCAGAGAAAAAAAGGACTGAGACTCAAACACAAACAGGTAGCAAAAAGATTACATAAATTACACATAAAGTACACTGCTCTGGATACACCCCTCCTCTTATTTACCTTCTTCTTCTTCCATTTCTTTATTCATCTGATTATGGTCCTCCACCTCATCAGCACCTCACAAAAGTAGGTCCTCCCCGAGAGGAGGCGGATGGTCAGGCAGATAAGGGAGACAATTATAGAGAACACCAGAATCCAAAGCTCCACGGCCATTCTGCAGCTATCGAGGGACATTCTGCAGAGACAGGCATCTTGTCAGAGCACCGTTCACAACCAGCCACAACTTGTAATTTTAAGTTTGCTTGATTTAAGTTTGCTTAAAGACAGGAGAAAGCACAAATTCACCTGGGCCAATCTCAAACAACTGTACTGTCTTCTTTTTGTACCAGACACCATACTCTGCAACATCACCATGTAAATTACAGTCACATAAATTACTATTTGCAAACACATGCGAGCTGAGGGTTGTCTGGAGTGAAGAGAATAAAGCATAAAGAAACTGTAGGTAGAGGCCAGAAAAGGCACACACAAAGTGATACAAGGAGGCGATGAACTGACGATGAGGCTGCTGTACAGCATATTAACAACTGCTGCTACGGCTTCAGACATGCAACAAAAATCAAAATTACTTGTTAATTGACTTAAGACACAAGTATTCAGTATGTTCTGTCCCACAGTCCCTCACAACTAAATGAATGTTCAGTGTTGATTCACAAATTTAGGAAGAAAAACAGTCCCAGCAGTTGGGAAGTACGTGGTAATTCATAATAATTTCTGTCAGTCCTTTATGTTCAATTCTGCATCAGTTGTCTACTTCTCTGTTGCATTCTGTTTTACATTTGAGCCTCCTGCCCATTTTAACATCAAAATTAAATGAACAAAAAACGTTTATGAAATAAATAATCAAATAGATAATAAATTACATGATAAATTGTGAAATAATTCAATAAATACTCAACCCACTATGATAAAATATTATTTCAACATTAATTTTTGCAATGCCATTGTCATGTTTTAATTTTGCTTCATAATGATGTAGTAATTCATTATTTGATCTTCATTTCATAATAATGCATTTTATTTCCAAATGGATTTTTTCGAGCAACCTATTTTAATTCATAATCATAAAACTTTTATTTCATAATGTCAATTTTATCACAATTATTTGTGAACAGCAAGTAATTTAAAGTGGAAATATTAGCACCTTATGGCAAAACAAATTTGCACCAACACTGGCCATTCTCTTATATGATATGACACCCTTACTTGAGTTACATACCTGGTTGGCTAATGAGCTACATTTATGTAAAATATTAAAACCCCTGTAATTTCTGTTAGATTCAGGTACAGAACTGATCAATTCATTTTAAAGTAATGACAAAGAGACACTGCATTTGAAGAAAAGCTTTAGGTATCTACTTACAAGTCTGAAGGATGTAACTGTCCAAGAAAATAGTGGAACACAATATTGTCTTCTACTATTCTAAGTGACCCGTACATTTTGGTATGATACAGTTGCAATTGATGACAAGTCCAAATGACATATTAATTGATAGTTGTTTGCATTTTAAGGACATTCCTATTGTGACATCATAGAGGCTAAAATACTGAAAATTCTAAACCCCTTGAACTTACTGCTGTTGCTGGGAAACAGAATGATGTGAATTCTGCCCAATTCTATGTTCTAAATTTAAAAGAGTAAAATGTTTTAAATAACGGTTAAGAGTTTACTGTGCTGAACAAGCAAGAGCTCTATAAGAGCACCAACATCAGTCTTACTCTGTGATGCAAATTTTGAAAAAAAAAAAAATGGATGTGGTATTAAGGCTGTTTTAAAATAAAAGTGTTCATGTGGGCTATTTAGAAAAATATAATACACATGAATAAAAATGTAAAAGTCTATAGAGGAAGGGGCTTTGAATACAGTACATCATTTTATGATGGAATATTACTTAACTCATATCTTATAACCTTTTTAAAAACCAACAAAAGTTGATAAAGTGACATCAGATTTTATGGGACTTAATTTCTCTGTGTCATCCTCATAGATGATAACCTCATACATCTGAAAATGTAATACTGATGCAAAAATGCATGAATGATCATATTGTGACATCATAGAGGCTGAAATATCAAAAATTCTAAACAACTTGAACATACTCCTGTTGCTGGGAAACAGAATTGATGTGAATTCTGTCCAATTCTATGTTCTAAATTTATGAGAATAATTAAATAATGTCACACCTCGGTCGTAGGTACGAGGCCGCAGCCCGAGTGCCAAAGATAAACACAGCTGTGCTGATATTCAATATAACAGCAAGACTTGAGTGTGATATTATAACAGCAAGACCTCCTCCTCCCCCATCTCCACCTCATCTTCTCCTTCTTTCTTCACTATAGGTACCTAATCCTAACTGTTCTCCCAATTTCTGTCAGCCAAAAATAAAAGGGGGGGGGGGTTTCCCTCACCTCGAGGACAGAACTACTCCTCCCCCTTAGACTCCCAAGCCCAAGTACATTCTGTACAATATCCCTCATCAATGAACTCATTTAATGCTCTATCGATGTCTCTGCATTTTGTACTACTGAATGCTTTTAACACTTCCACAGACAAGTCTGTTTATCAAGTAACAATAATCTGAGACAACACATTGTGTTTTTTGTTGTTTAAGTACTATACCTCAGTTTTATTAAACTAGAAGGTACCATGGTGCTGATGAAAGATAATCCACAATATTCCCTTGCCCGTCCATTCCTCTTCCACTATGGTGCCATGGCAGTCTCCAATTAAGCATAGAATGACTCATTTATTTGTCATTTTCCATTCTGTCTTATCAATGTACTAATGTGAATATTCAAACTACTCATAGACTTCTGGGTGCATCTACAAGAAAACATAAAATACTGCTAACGGACATAATTCACTTTTTATGTCACCTGTACACATTATCAATTTAGGTGACTCCGCTAGCAAAAGCAGTTTTGCTGAATTGAAGAAAATCAGAAGAAAAATCAGCCCTTGACAAAACGACAAGAGTTTCTTCACAGCTTGTCAAAGCATCTACGGTCAGTTTAGTCTTTCAATTTAAACTGACAAAAAATAGGTTGGTGATTTAAAACAGAGTCAACACTGTTTTGAAGAATGCTTTGCCAGTGGTTGGGCATACACGATGTCAATCATGAAGAGAGGGCCACCTCCCTTAAAGCGTTAAATTTAGCACTGAAGTTTCCAGAACAATCACAGGCAGAGAAGGAAAAAATGTAATGCATGGGTGAATTATTTTAGCAAAAGTTATTCTCTGAATTCTATGATGAAAAACTGTGTGTGTGTGTGTGTGTGTGTGTGTGTGTGTGTGTGTGTGTGTATATAGCAAGCCACATGTACGATGTGGGTGTTCTAAGATTTCACATTTCCTCAGAGCCAGTCCTTTAACCCATCATATATCTATGTTAAAGATCCAATGATAAATCGATGTTATACAACATTTTTTCTTGATATTTTTCATCACTTTTGGTCATTTCCGTCACTTTTGGAAGATTAGCACTTTTAGGTTGCTGTCAACAGGAGAAGAACGATTGACAAGTGCCGATATTCCCATATATGGACAAAAGTCTCAAGTCTTGGATTTGCTGAACATCACCACCAAGACAGAGAAGGGAATGCGTTGCAATGCTGAAGCAGGCCTTACTGGAGATACAAGAGCTTAATTCAAGACAGGATATCCTGGCAAGGAAGTCCAAGATCTCAAAGCTCAGAATGAAGTCTTCAAGCAAAAACTTTCTGAAGCAAGTGCAGTAAGTAAAAGCATAAGACCCCAAATGGTGACTGTTATGAGCAGTATAGCAAGGTGAAGACAGCTGGAGCCAGCAACATGCACTTGAAAATCTGGGAAACAAAGACAGAGAGAGAAAACTATTTACGGAAGTGGCAAAGTAAAAAAGGAGAGAAGCATCGGGAAAAGGATGCAGCTGATGCTGAAGCCATATGAGTGGAGATTCAGTGCCCTGGTGTTGTGCCTGCTAAAATTATGAGGCTTGGAAACCCAAGGGATGAAAATTCACCACCTCGCCCATTGTTGGTGATTACTATAACAGAGGCAAAGACTGGGTTGGATAATGCCAGAAGGTTGAAGGACTCCACAAAAGAAGACCATAAAAAAGTTTACGTAAAAAAAGGTCTACATCCCGCCATTCATAGGGAATGGAAGAGGCTGTGTGACCATGCAATAACTGAGAGGGCTGCTCCTGCATATTTTGGGTGCACAATCAGAGTGGATTACAGGAAGCTCGCTGTAACTAAAGATGGGGAGGTAGTCTGTAAGTTTGTGTCACCTTTTCAGATACTGGGGCAAAATATATACGACTTGGGTTCTGGAATGTTAATGGGCTGCATAATAAACTGTAAAATATGAATGTGACATGGTGGCTGAGGGACAGAGATTGAAAGAGCTCATGTGACCCACGCCCCTAGACTCATACCTGTGGTAGCCAATAATCAGTACAGTCAGAGAGGGGGTGTCGCTGCTCTGTTTAGACATGATATTTACAATGATGTCACCGTAGTTGGTACATCAGCTCAAGAGCAAATTTGGTTTGGACTGCAGAGCGTTCCCGGTGTAATGATTGGCAGAGCCTATATACCGCCATCTGATTCCCCTTTTTTCTCTAATGTACGTTTTTCTGAGATCCAGGCCAGAACCCAGAACAACACCTTTGGCTATGTGATAGTTGGTCTCATGAAAACTCGGTGTGGAGATAAAGTGAATGCTTGAAGGTAGCAATAACATGCACTACAAGCCTGTTGATGAAACAGTAAACACCAGTGGAAAGAGTATTATTCAGGTTTGCAATAATCTATTTATTGTGAACAACTTGAACACAGCGTTTTTACTCCTTCCCTAGTTCCCTAACCTATCACAAGAAAAAAAATTTGATTTCTGAAGTGGATTACTGTCTAATCTCTGCTTGTTATATTAATTGTGTTAAAAGCTTTGAAGTGAACCAAAACACTGACATGCCATCCGATTACGCCCCATTGTCTATAGAACTTGTGTTCCCTGAAGAAACGATTAATGCAAAGGTTTTGTTTCAGTGCTCAGGATTTGTGTATGCATTCTATTATGACTCACTCTGGCAACCCGCACTGCAGGAAACCAGTGCCTTATAGGCGCTGTACTACACAATATAGATGCAGATCAATTTTCTTTCAACATAAGTTCACTGGAAGCACCCATCATTAGCTGTGACCAAAACCTGGATGATATGGCTGTGTGGTTTGCAGATTTATTGTATAACTGTGCAGCCCAGAGCCAACTAGTCAGCTCTTAGACCTCTCAGCCTGCCCCAGAATCAGGAAGCACTTTCACCCCATTGGCAGCGTATATTGGGGTGCAGTGATGCTAAAATGTTGATGCAGGCCATTGATTGGAAAGGGGGGTTTTCCTCAACTCCTCACCAAGAGATGCGTTCTGGAGCTGACTTCAAAGAACATATGGAGAAGCTGCTGAACCTCCCTGCTGGTGAGGGAGAAAACCCACTACATATGTGGGGCTATAATGTGAATATGCCACTGCTGGATGACCCAATCACAACAGCAGAGACTCAACATGTGATCAACCACCAGCTAAAGTGGGGGAATGGAGCGGGCCCTGATGGGGTAAGCCCAGGCATGTTCAAATTTCTGCCCGGCGACTGGGTAATATTTTTATGCACATATATAAATCTCATCTTTGTGACTGGCTATCCAATGAGCTGGGCCCCTGCTAGATTGATCGTGTTATTCAGGAAAGGTAACGCCCTTGATTGTGATGATTACTGGGGGATAAGTGTGATCAACAGTGCAGCAAAGTTGTGTGATTATGTGCTGAACAATAGACTGATGGGCTGGTATGAGCCATTCTGGGAGCAGGCAGGAGCACAACCTAAAAGAGGCTGCATTGAACACATTGTGGCACTTAGGCTTATAATGGACTATTGTATCCGAAAGAAGGTTCAGCTGTACACTGCTGTTATAGACTTCTCCAAAGCTATGACCGGGTTCCATGAGGAAAACTGTTCACAATTTTAAAACGCTTGGGGTGTGGAGTTACTATGATTTAGGTTCTGATGTCAATGTACAGTGTAACAACAAGTATCCTGGTCACTACAGCAATAACATCGTCCATCAGGTGAGGCAAGGATCCCCCACATCCTGCTTCCTGTTTGTGATGTTTGTTGACCTGTTGATCAGAAAGACTAAACAACAATGTGGAGACGATGGATTCTTGAAATGACTCCATGTTCTAATGCTGATTGAGAAACTGAAATACTTGGAGGAATATGATGTGGAATGTAATGAATATGAGATTCTTGGTAATGAAGGTAAAACAAAGTTTACGGCCATTTTGAGATCTGATGAAGGCAGGCAGCTTATTCAGCTTGGTTCATTTATGGTGAGGTGTTGTAACAGTTATACATAACTTGTAGCTATCTTCACTGCTGATTGAAATTCCCAAACCTCACTCTACATGTAAAAGAGAAAACAAAGCATTGAAACAAATTAATCATCTTCTTATCAACCAACTATGATGCCCCATTTTGTGTTAAAGGTATTTGAGGCTGCTTTCTCATCAGCTGTCTTGTATGGGTGTGAGGCTCGGTTAAAAGTGCCCTTAAAACCTGTTTAAACTCTCTGTATGACTGGAGTGAAATCCCTACTTGGGGTGAGGTCTACGACACTGAACCTAACCTGCCTCTTGGAGACAGGACTTCCTTCAGTGCACACTTTAGTGAGAGAAAAGCAAGCCAGGTTTTTGACCGAGGTGAAGGAGTGTCATGGCATGCTTGATGACCCCTTATGGCATGTGCTTGAAGTAACTAGAAAAGAGAACCAAGTTATGAACTCACATTTATCTGAGATAATGGAGAAACAAGATCCTATTGAGAGTGACCATATGGACATGTTTAAGAAACTGCAATATAAAAAAGGAACAAGATACAAGACCCACCAAGCCATCAACCCAGATGTATCCATCCATCCACTTTATCCCAGCCATACACTGGTATATTGAAGACCACTTGAGAATAAGCTTCACACGGTTCCGGCTGTCCTCTCACTGACTGCGAGTGGAAATGGGAAGGTGGAGCCGTACACCACCTGAACAACACGTGTGTTGCTGCAAGACTGGCATACAGAATGAAGCACATATACTGGTGTGCCCTCACACACAGGATATCCGTGTGAAATATGGGCATGACTCCACTGAACTGAGCTCACTCTTTGTGGACACTGATAACAGAACTGTGATGTTACATGCTTGCCTTGAGTTATTGGAGCAGCAGCAGTATTCTATGGATACTGGGGATGGTGATGGGACTTTGTGTTGCTGGTTTCATTACCTTTTTTAACGTATGGATTTTTTTTATATATGATTTTTTATTCTTTGGACCCAAATGTTTTATCACTTTGTGTCAATAAAATGACCAACTAACTAGCCTTAATGGTTCATTTATTCATGTAAAAGTGTTTTTATTAATAACAGCAAGGTTATTAATAATAACCATAATAATAGGTTAGATAAGAACAGCTTCCAATACTTATATACATTTATCTTTAATTTCAGTCTTCTCTTTTCCCTATATATAAGGGTTTAAACATCCTCCCTTACATCTCTCGACCAGCCTCCTCTGATATAAATATATTAAAAAAATAGGTATTTTATATAATCATAATTGTTCATCCATGGGGCTTTGAAACTGTTGGATGTACAGACATGAAAATTCTCAAACATTGTATTAGGGTGTGAGAGCTTCTGGAAGTGATAACTGAACGCTGGAGCAGAACCCCTCAGTGTCCCGGGTCAGTGCCTCCCCCCTCAGCACTGCAGTAGGTCCCAGCTGCAGCAGTGCAGTCTCTGTGCAGTCTGACTGAGGGAGGTTTTTGTAGGCTCTCTATCACTGTGTGAACACATACCTACTGTGATGTAGTGGAAACTCTGACAGTAGTAATCTCCTGCATCTTCAGCCTGGACTCCACTGATGGTCAGAGTGAAGTCAGTCCCAGATCCACTGCCACTGAATCGATCAGGAATCCCTGAGTTACGTGATGTTGCATCATAGATCAGGAGTTTAGGAGCTTCTCCAGGTTTTTGCTGGTACCAGGCTAAATAGGTTGTTGCCAAGCACCGCAGTGCTGGTTCTACAGCTCACGGTGACAGTGTCTCCTATGAGAGCAGATTTACCAGCAGGAGTCTGAGTCACAGTCACCTGTCCTGTGCATTCTGAAGAGAGAGAATAAAAACACATTTTATTATCCATAAGCACATTAGACGTTACACTATTGCCCAGGCAGTTATTTAATACAGTTACTTTAAGCACTATACCTCAATTTTTTGAACTAGAAGATAACATATCTATTTCATTAATTTTCATGAATCTCACCCTGAATGCAGAAAGCGAGTGCCCAGATGAAGATGGGTAAAAGTCATTGTGTGTGGGTTTCGTTGCCATGAAGGACAGCTCTCAGTCATCAAGTGTTAAAACTCAGGACTATAAACAACCCAGAGCACTGAAGCATGAGCTGCCAATCAAGTGTCTTCTCTATGCAAATGGTCTTCCTGGTACAGCAGGCACTTGTGGCCCAGCAGTGCTGTGGACTGGAGACTGTGGGCTGTTACAGAGAGAGAGTTCAACAGCAGCACCAGGACAGAGCAGAGTGTCAGTCACTCTGGTTTGACATAGAGTCACAGTTCACTTCACACATTAACATTTACAGAAATTACAAT
>JAFBMS010000372.1:163563-291811 GCA_019788955.1 Albula glossodonta
CATGTATTGGGGTGATGCAGATTTGGCAGCTTAACGTCCCCTCACAGGATTTACTCATATGCCCTTCTTGTAAGCAGCTGAAACACAGGCCTTTATCTCTCAGAAAGTCCATCTGTCCTTGTCAAGAGGCATGATTGGAGCGATGAGATGAGCGGTGAGTTTGTGGCACTGCTTACCGCCCATCACGCCCTATCACGCTTTATCTGAAGAACGATAGTGAAGCGGCCAATGGGTGCTGAATGGCAGCACCTCTGCAGCATCATCTCATCCACATTGTGGCCTCATTTCTATGTTCCTCACTCCTGCTCTAATAACCATGGCAGTGATGAGATTGTGAGTTTGTGGTGCTGCTCATTGGCCTGAAGAATGAAAGTGTGTGGGCACTGAACGGTTGCCCCATGTACCTCTCCAATCGTAACTCTCTGAAATGAGTAGTATAAACGGTTCATATTTTCACATGATAAAGTAAATTGGGCCAATCTGAGATTTGACTCAGGCCCCTCCCCACTTATATCAGTGAGAAGTGTCAATTTGCTGTGACCCTTCTCCTATACTATTTTGTGTGACGTTTTTGTGAATAAGAATGCCTTTGTTCATATTGAATTTTCTTGAAGCAGGAAGACTAATTTTTTTGGGATATACATTTCTTTTCTGAGGAATAATACTGTATTTTTAACAAATCTGTGATTTTCCATTTGTTGTTTTTATGATTGATTATCATAGTTAATCATAATTTTAAATAATCAATTACTAATATAATACTACTAATCATCATCACCCATCATCGATCATTATCCACACATGACCAAAGCACGCCATATGAAGATATGTAAATGGTGGAGCTTCACATGTGAATTAAATAATGACAAAGGATACACATGTTGAGATTAGAAACTCTATGGTTGCTTGGGTAACAGCAGCCTCAACAATGTAAGGGAATAAATGTCATGGAATTGCATTCACAACTTGCTCTTTACAGTTGCATCGCCTCACATTTTGGTTTTCCATTTGAAAATGGAAAAGGTTCAAAGTAGTCATACTAAAAATATGTTCTCACATTTTGATAGATTCCATTGTGTATCCACTGCATGTGCAAATACAGAATTAGTGAAGTTGAAATGAGCTTTCCCTGGCCATCTGTGACATCACAATAACTAACAAGGGGTTTGGTGTGCATTTCGTTGAAGGGAGGAGCAGCCATTGTGATGAACTCGACAGTCTACATATTATGTGTAAAATTCTGTTCCTCACGCATGTGCAGAGCAGGTGCATTCTGTTGGATAGTAGCATACATTTTAGCACCACTAGTAGTGTCTGGCGCATAAACTATGATTTACCAGTTAAGTTTATTCCTTCTCAGTTTCATGCTCTCCTGGTTTCGAGGTCCATTACGCTTGCTCATAGTGTTTATTTGTGCATTGCTGTGTGTTGCTGTTTACTTCACTCATGAACGTGGTTGTTGATATATAAATATTAACACAGAAGATGAGTTATATGCATTTTGTGTGTGCAAACTTATATTTGAAATATGTAGTGTGTTAATACAATAATAAAATATTGATGCACTCACTTCTGCTAGAATACTGCCTATGTGTAGGTTATATGTCATTTTTGTTGTAATAGTGTGAGAACTTGCAGCAGAAGTAACGTTTCTAACATACTAATGTTAATTATCCATTTAAAATCTGTGGTTGTATGTTAGCATTTATAAAGCACTCTATTGTTTCTGGAGACAAGATTGTGTGTATGTATGTTCTGTTTGCAGTAACCACATCAGCACCTAGTATATCTCAGAGCCAGCAATATACCTGTAGATTTCATTCAGCAGTTGCAATTCTTTCTGACTGAAGGATTAGGCCAGTTAGTGTACGACCAGCTCAGTGGCATACAACAATATCTCACATATTAACTACATACCATCACTACATATAACTACGTAACAATTTAGATTAAACAATACAATATTCTCACAATCAAACAGAAGTGTTCTGCTTTTCTGTGGGAAGGTGGGTGCCCTTTGTGATGCTAACAATTGGCTACATGTTCATCACAGCAGTCAAACACCAATACCATATTGTACACCAATACTAAAGTGCACCATTCGGACACTCAAACATGTTTTGCTTGATTGTTGCTTTCCTGTGATGTTTTTACAGAATTTTCAGTTTCTTACCAATTTCAGTTGCACCAAAGCCACCAAATTCAACACTTATGTACATCAGCTCTCGTTTTGTGACTCTATTGTTACCCCATATCAGTTTCTGTTACCCTGAATAGCTGGCTTGCTAACGAGCTATATGGTCATGTAAAACACTAAAACTCTTGCAATATCTGTACCCAACCAATTCATTTTGTTGTAATGACATAGAGACTCCGCATTTGAGGAAAAGCTTGAGGTATCTACTTACAAGTCTGAAGGAAGTAACTGTCCAAGAAGATAATGGAACACAATATTGTTTTCTATTACAGTAAGCCACTGGTAAATTTTGGTATGAATAGTTGCAATAGTAATAAGTCCAAATGACATATTAATTGATAGTTGTTTGCATTTTAAGAACATTCCTATTGTGACATCATAGAGGCTGAAATACTGAAAATTCTAAACCACTTGAACATATTACTGTTGCTGGGAAACAGAATTCTGAATTCTTTCCAGTTCTATGTTCTAAATTGAAAAGAATGCAATGTTTTAAACAACAGTAAGAGTTCACAGTACTGAACAAGCAGCAGTTTATGACTGAGTTATTCTTACTTACCCAATGGCATTAAAACACATTCCAGCACTGTGCTCATATAACAATTCACATAAAAGTCATTCTTGAATTTAGAAACAATACTGACACATACATTTTAGATGACCAAAGGCATAAATAAAGAAAAACAAAAAGAAGTATTCACCTTTTGTAATATGCATTGAGGAATATGGAATCACATGTATTGGTTTAAATCAGGAGGGCCCTTAGTTTAGTACTTTGAAAGGACAACAAATTCAGCTCAAGGAAGATTCTGTGAGGGTCTGTACATCTGACAGTTTCAAAGCCCCATGGATGAATAATTATGGTTATTTGAAATATCATTTTTAAAAAATAAGTGGATTCATATCAGAGGAGGCTGGTCCATAGAGGAGAAGGGGGGTGCTCAACCCCTGTTTTTGAGAGGAAAGAGGAAGACTGTAAAATAAAAATATATTTGAAATCTAATATTGGAAGACCTTGTTGTCATTAATTTAAAAAAATACACTTTTACATGAGTGAAAACCTCTTGGGTACAATAATCCTTTATTTCAACTCTGAAAAATTCAAACCCTCAACAGCAACCCTCCAAATCCCTCAGGTGAGGAACAACACTGCCCGTCCTCCGCAGGGCCGAAGCACTCAGATTAACTCACTGCATTATATTTTTCTCTCTCAGCCTGTGATCGGCCAGAAAACGTTATTTGGCATTTCATGGGAGGTGGCCCTCCCTTCCTGATTGACATCGCACAACCAGAGGTGCAGCATTCTTGAGAAGAGCACCGACTCTGTTTCAAATCACCCACCTATTTTTTGTCGGGCGAAAGACTTAACTGATTGTAGATGCTTCAACAATCTGTGAAAAAACACTTGTCATTTTGTCCAGTGCTGACAGGAAAGAAAAAACTTCACATAAGAAACTGAGAAGAGTGTGATTTAAAATGTTGCATTGTTTGAGGTAGTTTACCATTGTGGTCCAGATTTTCTTAAACTGTCTTTAATTTAACCATTCTATATCAAGCAGATAGCAGAGTTGCCTAAATTAAAAATGTGTACCGGCGACATAAGAAGCAAATTATGTCCATAAGTATTATTGCATGGTTTCTTCTGGATGCATTCAGAAATCTGTGAGTAGTTTGACTATGAGCATTTGCACATTTTTAATAACTTACATTGATAAGGCAGTGTGGAAAATGACAAATAAATTGGTTATTGTTTACTAGTTCACAGGGAAAAAATGGACACTGGAGACTGCCATGGCATGGTTAGTTTTGTGGGTGGTGGAAGAGGAACGGACAGGCAAGGGAGTGTTGTGAATTATCATTCCATACTCTGGGGAATGAGGCTCTGGTAAACTCAAGCTCTGTAAGTATTTATTTACAGGAAGCAGAAAGGTATTACAGAATGACTCTATGGAGAGCTGAGGAGAAAAAGACTGAACAAGCATTTGACAGCAGCTATAACTCCACTGAGGGTGAATATTTGGATGTGTTATTTTGCAAAAACGTCGCAAAAATGCATGAATGACCTTATTCTGAATCAAACTTACAGGCTAATAATTCTTGGGAAACAATCCAATGTACTTTAAAGACCCATGCAACAAATATTTTTTTTTTTGTAAAAATATTGTTGTTTTGTAAACCTTATTTGTCTTTGACACTCTGCTGCTTTGCCCTCCTCTGCTCAGCTGCTGTCCTCCCCAATTTCTGAGTCTCCAACCACCACTGATTTATATGTAGTATATTTGTCTGTGAAACCACTCGGTCTATAGCAGTTCCATTCAAACTGTCACACAAGCTGCCTTTACATACAGTGACCACAGCAGGGAGACAGAGCACCACTATTGCACCTGATGTAATAACACTGTAATAACAGAGTTGAAGCTAAAGTTTGGCATCAAATCCTGATCTATTTTTCCATGCAAATATAAGTGGACATTCAAATTAGGAAAAACTAAACACAAAATAAATGTTGTTTAAAAAGTAATATGAAACAGAGAGAACAGCACGGCTGCCCTTCATTTAATGTCATAAGTGCACAGAGTTGACAGTATTACCTGCTGTCCAGTGTTACCACTGTCTATTACTCATTATATTACCGTGTGTTTCTCTCACCCTACACTGAGAGGCACTCCTGAGCAGGAACACATCAGATCAGAGCTCAATTATTCCCCTCTCAGAATTACCCAGTTTAAATGAAACTGAGTTATTTCCAATCAGGATAATGTTCAGATCACATCCAGTTAATTTAGCATGTTTATGTAGGAAAGCAGCAAAAGCCTCATTCACTGCAGTGCTGAAACAGCAATGACTGCAGAAGCCAGACCTGACTGGTAATTTAATACATTGGGAATCAATCACAATATGCATTACTTGTCAGTGCAGTAGTGATAGAGAATAACTAACTTATAACTAACTTAACCCATAGCATTAACATGAGGCAAAACCCGAGGTTTCTTCATGCAATTTCACCTGCTCAAAGGCCAATGCTGCATCTATAGAGATGAGTCAGAGGAGGGGTGTATGTGCTGTTTAACAGGGGTACATGTGAGAAAAAGAATATGATGGCAAAATGTGAATGATTTTGGTTTGGATTGTGATCCTGCTGTCCAGACACTGTTACACCAGTGTTAAACTGCTCTGTCTGTGTCACAGCCCATAAGCCCTAGTCTGCCTCCACAGCACTGCTGGGCTACAAGTGCCTGCTGTACCTAGGAAGACCATTTGCATAGAGAAGGCACTTTGCATTGGCAGCACATGCTTCAGTGCTCTGGGAGTGTTTATAGTCCTGTGAGTTTAACACTTGATGACTGAGAGCTGTCCTTCATGGCAACAGAACCCACAGCAACAATGACTTTTATCACCATCTTCATCTGGGCACTCGCTTTCTGCATTCAGGGTGAGATTCATGAAAAATAATCAAATAGATACGATATGTTTGATTTTAATCTAAAGGAAGTATAAGGCTTAAAATAACTGTATGAAATAAATGTATAAAATAACTATCTGGGCAGTGGTGTAACTTGCTAATGTACCAATGGATCATATGAATACACCTTTTTATTCTTCAGGATGCACAGGACAGGTGACTGTGACTCAGACTCCTGTTGGTAAATCTGCTCTCACAGGAGACACTGTCACCCTGAGCTGTAGAACCAGCCCTGCTGTGTATGTCTATAATGGTAAGCACTTCCTAGCCTGGTTCCAGCAGAAACCTGGAGAAGCTCCTAAACTCCTGATCTACTATGCAACATCACGTTACTCAGGGATTCCTGATCGATTCAGCGGCAGTGGATCTGGGACTGACTTCACTCTGACAATCAGTGGAGTCCAGGCTGAAGATGCAGGAGATTACTACTGTCAGAGTTTCCACAGTGGTAGTGTGTTCACACAGTGATAGAGAGCCGTACAAAAACCTCCCTCAGTCAGACTGCTCAGAGACTGCACTGCTGCAGTTGGGACCTACTGCAGGTGCTGAGGGGGGAGGCACTGACCCGGGACGCTGAGGGGTTCTGCTCCAGCACACTGAGCTTCAGTGGTTCAGTGATAACTTAGAAATGCGCCCACAAGCAATACAGTGTATATATAATGTATGATTAATGTAGACATTGGTGAACTCCTTAGCTCTGGCGCCGAGTTCAGCCTCTCGCTCTTTTTGAGACTTTATCTGCTTATTCCACATTCATTCTTATCACTGTTATTGTGATTGATGTTATGTCAGCTGGTTTCTTAGCCGGTTTTGTTTTTGTTTTTATTGTGTTTTACTGCTGTATTTCAATCTCATGTGCTTGTGTTTGTTTTCCTCATGTGTTTTCCTCTGCTTTGTACAAATTATATGGCAAGCAGATATAAGACAGGAGAAAGTACAACTTCACCTGGGCCCTTCTCAAATGACTGTACTGTCCTCTCTTTGTACCAGACACAACACTCTGCAACATCATCATGTGAATGAAGGTCACTTAAATTACTTGTTTGGAACTAACCAAACCATTATTAACTTACCTAACGGCAAGGCAAAACAAGCACTTTTGGTTTTTATGGAAAGGTACCATTTCAAGGTACCCCTTAGCTCTGTCACAACAATACCCAGGATAATGCAGTGTTTTAGCTGAGCTACTGGCAAAGCGTACATAGTGCAGAACTGGCTATATTAAAAGAATAAATTCCATTATTTAATTTGCAAACTTCCAACCTTTGAGGACTTCTCTGAGAATATACTTATTTTTTGGAGCACAGTCCTAATCTCACTCAGCTGATTTTAATATGCACTGATTTTACTGACCAGAATTACAGGCCAGAGATGTCAAGCTTGATGATATAATTCAGTACATTCTGTCCCACAGTCCCTCAAAGCTAAATGAATGTTCAGTGTTGATTCACAAATTTAGGAAGAAACAGTCCCAGGAGCTAGGAAGTACGTGGTCATTCATAATAATTTCTGTCTGTCCTTTATGTTCAATTCTGCATCAGTTGTCAGTGTTCTACATTTGAACTTCCTTCCCATTATGACATCATAGTTATGAATGCCATTTTATTCATTATTAAATAAAGAAAAATATTTATGAAATAAATAATCACATAGATGATAAATTAGTGAAATTAAATTAAATTAAATTAAATTAAATAATTCAACAAATAATACTCAACCCATTATGGTAAAATATTATTTCAGCATACTGATTTTCACAATACCATTATCGTGTTTAAATTTTACTTCGTAAGGGTAAAGTAATTAATTGTTTGATCTTTATTTCATAATAATACATTTTATTTCCAAATGGCTTTTTTGAGCAACCTGTTTTATTTCATAATGAAACTTTTACTTCATGATGCCACTTTTATCACAATTACTTGTGAAGTGCAATTAACGGAAATACTAGTATCTTATGTCAAAACAAGTTAGAGTCAACATTGACAATTCTCATATATGACATGACATCCTTACTTGAGTTACCCTGCATAGCTGGCTTGCTAATGAGCTATATAAAGGTAAAACATTAAAACTGCTGTAATTTCTGTTAGATTTGCGCACAGAGCTGATCAATTAATTTTGAAGTAATAACAAAGAGACACTGCATTTGAGGAAAAGCTTGAGGTATCTACTTACACGTCTGAAGGATGTAACTGTCCAAGAAAATAGTGGTGGGACACAATATTTTCTTCAGTTATACTAAGTGACTGGTAAATTTTGGTAAGATATAGTTGCAATCAATGACAAATCCAAATGACATATTAATTGATAGTTGTTTGCATTTTAAGAACATTCATATTGTGACATCATAGAGGCTGAAATACTGAAAATTCTAAACCACTTGAACTTACTACTGTTGCTGGGAAACAGAATGATGTGAATTCTGTCAAATTCTATGTTGTAAATTTAAAAGAATAAAAACAGTAAGAGTTTACAGACAAGAAAGAGTTTTATAAGAGCACCAACAACAGTCTAACTTACTCTATGCTGTTGAAGCACATTCCAGCACGGTGGTCTTTACTATGCATGCATATTCTGTGCATGAATTTGTGATTTTTCTCTTAAAATTAAACTGAATTAAAAAAAAAAAAAAAAAAAAAAAAAATTATTTAGGCTGTTTTAAAATAAAAGTGTTCATATGGGCTGTTTAGAAAATATAATACACATGAATAAAAATGTAAACGTCTCTCAGGAACTAATATAGTAGGAAGTGACATAATGTTGAAATGTATTTTCATTGCTTATTTGCATACATTACATCATTTTATGATGAAATATTACTTATGTCTTATCTCATTATCTTAAAACTTGTATTTTTACAAAACGAACAAAAGTTCATAATGGGACATCAAATTTTATTGGACTTATTATTTATTTCCTTTTGTAGTTCTCATAGACGATAACCATATACATTTCAAAATGTAATACAAATGCAAAAATGCTTGAATGACACTATTCTTGAATCAAACCTTTTGGCTAATAATTCTTGACAAACAACCCAATGTACTTCAAAAACCCATGAAACAATTGAATGGGTTTCATTTAATGTGATAAATACACATAAAAGCTGTAATATATTACACAGTACTCATTATTGATTTTACAAGTAAAGTGTTACATGACTGTATTACTTACTTTGCAGTAATGGAAATGCATTATAGTACTCCTTATATTACTGTGTGTTGCTCTCACCCTACACTGAGAGGCACTCCTGAGCAGGAACACATCAGATCAGAGCTTGATTATTCCCCTCTCAGAATTACCCAGTTTAAATGAAACTGAGTTATTACCAATCAGGATAATGTTCAGATCACATCCAGTTAATTTAGCATGTTTATGTAGGAAAGCAGCAAAAGCCTCATTCACTGTAGTGCAGAAACAGCAATGGCTGCAGAAGCCAGACCTGACTGGTAATTTAATACAATGGGAATCAATCACAATATGCATTACTTGTCAGTGCAGTAGTGATAGAGGATAACTAACTTATAACTAACTTAGCCCATAGCATTAACATTAGGCAAAAACCGAGGTTTCTTCATGCAATTTCACCTGCTCAAAGGCCAATGCTGCAACTATAGACATGAGTCAGAGGAGGGGTGTATGTGCTGTTTAACAGGGGTACATGTGAGAAAAAGAATATGATGGTGAAATGTGAATGATGTTGTTTTGGATTGTGATCCTGCTGTCCAGACACTGTTACACCAGTGTTAAACTGCTCTGTCTGTGTCACAGCCCATAAGCCCTAGTCTGCCTCCACAGCACTGCTGGGCTACAAGTGCCTGCTGTACCCAGGAAGACCATTTGCATAGAGAAGACACTTTGCATTGGCAGCACATGCTTCAGTGCTCTGGGAGTGTTTATAGTCCTGTGAGTTTAACACTTGATGACTGAGAGCTGTCCTTCATGGCAACAGAACCCACAGCAACAATGACTTTTATCACCATCTTCATCTGGGCACTCACTTTCTGCATTCAGGGTAACATTCCTAAAACATATTCAAATTTTTATAATGTCTTCAATTTTAATGGAAGTATAAAAAGTAAATGTATTTGAAAGATATAAAATAACTGCCTGGGCAATAATGTGACATTCTAATGTTACAATGGATAATATAAGTATTTATATTTTTTATTCTTCCCTTCAGAATGCACAGGACAGGTGACTGTGACTCAGACTCCTGCTGGTAAATCTGCTCTCATAGGAGACACTGTCACCCTGAGCTGTAGAACCAGCACTGCTGTGCATGTCTATAGTGGTAAGCACTGCCTAGCCTGGTACCAGCAGAACCCTGGAGAAGCTCCTAAACTCCTGATCTACTACGCAACATCACGTAGCTCAGGGATTCCTGATCGATTCAGTGGCAGTGGATCTGGGACTGACTTCACTCTGACCATCAGTGGAGTCCAGGCTGAAGATGCAGGAGATTACTACTGTCAGAGTTACCACAGTGGTAATGTGTTCACACAGTGATAGAGAGCCGTACAAAAACCTCCCTCAGTCAGACTGCACAGAGACTGCACTGCTGCAGCTGGGACCTACTGCAGGTGCTGAGGGGGGAGGCACTGACCCGGGACACTGAGGGGTTCTGCTCCAGCACACTGAGCTTCAGTTATAACTCTCTCACACTCTGTATACTGACACAGTTGTAGCTGCAATGTCATATACTGACATTGAATTTAATTTTCAGAATATCCAAGCCAGTTAATGACAGCTGGGGGAAATTCAAGTGGCAGTGTTAAAAACATTCTAAAAATTCCAAACTGCTCAGACAAATAAGTGTCAGTTAATGAAAACTATTTTCATGATACATCTGTTGACTATGAAGCAGTGGTATATAACATGTCCCAGGAAATAGTCGCAGTGTTCACCATTCAGGGCAGTCCAGAGTACTCTCCCTCATCACACCACACACAAGCTGCCATTACATACACTGACCACAGGAGGGAGACAGAGCCCATCTGTTGTTCATGATTCACGTACATTATATCAGAGGAGACCCGAAGCTGCAGAGACACACCATGTGAAATATACAGTGATACTGTGTGATACATTTAAAACTATTTAATGATATTTAATATTGTTCCATATGTTTGTGGTCACAGTAATGCCTGCTTTTGCTCTCTGCAGCAAATTGGCTGAATTTGATGGGAAAACTAACAGGCATTTTTTTATTTTTTTTTTTTATTTTTTTTTTTTCACTAAAATGGTGTCATGTTAATGAAAAAAAAAAACATATTTTGGGATGTGAGAGCAAGATGATCTCATTGTGTTGTATGTACAAGTAGCACATGAAATGTGCAATCCAATAAGGTGCAAATAACAGAATGAAAGAATCACACCTTTCATCTGGCCCTTCACCTTAACACATGTATAACAGTAGAACAGAAGCAGTAGTGTTAGCAGGGAGAACAGCCGAGCTATCGCTGAGCTAAGAGAGGAGGCTGCCACTCTGAGGCAGGACAACCAGGCCCTGAGAGCCCAGCTGGCTGCTGTAAAAGAGCACATGCAACACAGGGAGAGATCTTTCATCAAGGAGATACAGCACCTATGAGAGCAGCTTCAGGAGCTCATATGTACTTCATGTACCACTGGAAACACACACACTGACACACAAACCATTCCCCTCAAAACAACACACCTTCCAATGACACAAACTACACTCTGTGCACAGCCCCCTGCCAAACTACTGGCCCAGAGAGACACAACCACTCCTCCTGACACAACGCAATCAACAGAGTCCAACAGCCCCCCCAGCACACAGGCCGACACCCCCTCCCTCCCAGACTCGCACCCTTCCCCAAACACACACCCCTCTCTGCATTACAGCCCCCAACAGAAATCAACAAACACCACCAGAAGCTGAAGAGGTCCTTCTCATGGACTCAATGGGAAGTTTTTTGAATCCAAAAAGCTATTCCCAGCCCAAAAAGTAAAGGCTATGCGCTGCAGTAACACAGCACGGGCCCTGGAGCTTCTCAAACAGGACACACTGGGGAGCACTCACTGGGACCAATGACCTGCATCGCCTGGGCCACAACACCGCCAGCGCACAGAGGAGGGGAGCCGAGAGAGCCTCCCAGGAGTCTCCTGATAGCCGGGTGATCATCTCCACCCTGCTGCCCCACACTGACGTCTCCCCCCATGTGATCAGAGACATCAATGTGGAGATGGCCAGAGGACATGCTGCACCTGGCTCACCACCCCACCATCAGCCCATGGCACCTCTACGATGGGCAGCATTTACACCATGAGGGTGTGAATCTCTTTGCCAAAAGTCTAAAAGACGTAGCATTGGGCTGTAACCCACTCAGCCCCCCCGCACCATCAATCGAGCCCGAGTCAGGGTGCAGCCCCCCTGTGCCACGGGTCACCGTCCTTAAAGTCCACACCAGCCTCACAGCACTGCCCAGCCCCCCAGGGCCCCTCCAGCACCCATCCACCTGCAGAGCTCCAGCCCTATACCTCCCAGAGCACACCCCCATCAGAATAAACCCAGCTACACTGCAGCCCTGTACATCCCAGAGCACACCCCCATCAAAATAAACCCAGCTACACTCCAGCCCTGTACCTCCCAGAGCACACCCACAGCAGAACAAACCCAGCTATACTGCAGTCATACTGCATGATCATTAAACAGCCTTACAGCCCTAAACAGAGTGTGGACTTATTTTTGCCATGAGATGTCTTAAGACTCTTCACTTATTCCACACTCAGGTAATGGTGCCTCTCACTCACTGCTAATGGTTTATATCAGTGCAGCTTAACTCAGCTCATCAAGACTTTCCCCTGATCCAGTCCTTTTACTCAGGACACAGAGCTGCTCTGCTCCCATCCCTTTCAAAGCTACTGTGTCAGTAATAAAACCAGGTGCTTCTGATAATCTTTGGTGAGCACTGGGTTCTGTATGTCCATCTTCATCACAGTTCACATGTTGCTGGTTAAATGTTTTCATGTGGAGTGCAGTGACCTGTGTTTCTCACAAAGAGGAGAGTTAATCACATATCAAACTGATACTAGCTGATTTTAGCCAGAAGGTTTTTAGATAACATGATTAAAAGCCAAGATAGAAAAAGAGAGTGAAAGTATGAAGAAGAAGATTCTAAAGATTGAGACACATACGCTTAAAACGTCCCCTTTTGGATGTTGTTCTGCTGTCTTACGAAAATAATACTCAGAATTGGCATATGCAAATTATCATAGAACATAATTGCATAAGTTAAAGTGCATTTTTACGTGCAATATATCCCCTGGACATGACAGTGAAATCCCAAAAATCTGTTCCTTGCTGTCCTGGTGCTGCTGTTGAACTCTCTCTCTGTCACAGCCCACAGTCTCCAGTCCACAGCACTGCTGGGCTACAAGTGCCTGCTGTACCCAGGAAGACCATTTGCATAGAGAAGACACTTTGCATTGGCAGCACATGCTTCAGTGCTCTGGGAGTGTTTATAGTCCTGTGAGTTTAACACTTGATGACTGAGAGCTGTCCTTCATGTCAACAGAACCCACAGCAACAATGACTTTTATCACCATCTTCATCTGGGCACTCGCTTTCTGCATTCAGGGTGAGATTTTTGAAACAATCAAATCTGTATGATGAGAGTATACCATATATTTGTTGAAAAATTATTATTTTACTGTTTTTATTACATGTATAAAAATATGATTATTCAAGTATGGTTATGAATGTGTCCTGTTTTTTTCTGTTCAGAATCCACAGGTCAGGTGGCTGTGACTCAGACTCCTGCTGGTAAATCTGCTCTCATAGGAGACACTGTCACCCTGAGCTGTAGAACCAGCACTGCTGTGTATAAAGACAGTCATGGTGAAAGAATGGCCTGGTATAAACAGAAGCCAGGAGAAGCACATAAACTCCTGATAAAGCTTGTAAATCAGCGTATCTCAGGGATTCCTGATCGATTCAGTGGCAGTGGATCTGGGACTGACTTCACTCTGACCATCAGTGGAGTCCAGGCTGAAGATGCAGGAGATTACTACTGTCAGAGTGTACATGAGATCAGCAGTAGTGCTGTGTTCACACAGTGATAGAGAGCCATACAAAAACCTCCCTCAGTCAGACTGCACAGAGACTGCATTGCTGCAGCTGGGACCTACTGCAGGTGCTGAGGGGGGAGGCACTGACCCAGGACACTGAGGGGTTCTGCTCCAGCACACTGAGCTTCAGTGGTTCAGTGATAGCTTTCTCACACTCAGCAATCTAATAGAATGAAGGCCAATAATAATGTCTACATGCTGTGTCATTCAATACGATGCCACAGCATTTTAATGCCTGTACAACCTGTATAATCAAATATCAGGAAGACATTTTGACCACAGGAGGGAGACAGAACACCATCTCTCACCTGGTGTTATAACACTGCAATAACAGAGAGGAAGCTACAGTTTGGTATCAGATTCTGATCTGAGCTGTTCCAACCAGTGCTGTTTAACACATATGTGATGGCCCTATAAATATGATTGGGTGTTGAAAATGGAGACAAGTAAACAATTAAATTAAAAATAGTGAAAAGGAAATGTCAAACAGAGAAACTCAGAGCTGCTCTTGATTTAATCTGTCAGTAATATGAGAGGTGAAACATCCCAGTGATCCCATTGCCAACAGAAGGCTCTTCACTGTGCTCATATCATAACTACAGTGTGAAATGCTGAGAAAGGAACTGATCACTGTGATACAGGGAAACACTGACAGTGATACAGTCTTTCACTTTAATTTCACATGGAGATTCTGTGTCTGAATCACTCCCTGTGTTTGACTGTGAGACACACAGAGATGGGTCTGTTTGTTAGCATGAAAATGTGTTGGTTCATTCAATACGTGACAGGACGACAAGCACAAAAAGGTGGCAACAAAATAAATCAACAAATGTTTACAATGTGTATGGGGGGCACAAAAATGTCTCTCCTTTTACAGGCTACCACAACAATTCATCTACTTTTAATATGCACTGATTTAACTCACTTCAGATGATAGGCCAGAGATGTCAAGCTCAAAGATATGATTCAGTACATTCTGTCCCACAGTCCCTCAAAGCTAAATGATTGTTCAGTGGTGATTCACAAATTTAGGAAGAAAAACAGTCCCAGCAGCTGGGAAGTACAGGGTCATTCATAATAATTTCTGTCTGTCCTTTATGCTCAATCCTGCATCAGTTGTCAGTGTTCTACATTTGAACTTCCTTCCCATTGTGACATCATAGTTATGGAATGGCATATTATTCATAGATAAATATACAAAAACTTTTATGAAATACATAATAAAATGGTTAATAAATTAGTAATCAAATAAATGGATAACAAATAATTAAATAAATAATATTCAGCCCATTATGATAAAATATTACTTCACCACACTAATTTTCACATTATCATGTTTAAATTTAAAATCATAAAGATGCAGTAATTAATTATTTGATCTTTATTTCATAACTAGATATAGAGTTCCCGGAGAAACTCTGTTTACTTCCCGAAGCCTTTAAGAGTATGTTTTAAACTGTAGGCTACCTATAACATACATTATAATAAGACTACTTCTTATTATCAGTATGTTGAAACTTCTAGTTGGTACAGTAAGCACTGAAGTAGTAGCAGCAGGAGTACAAGAAGCAGTCAAAGAACAGCAGAACTTTCTTTTCAAAACATGAATTATTAATTTATGATCATTATACCTGATCAGCAATGCAGTGTCATTATATCTGCTAGGCTACAGTATCATATTTGTACACAATACATTCTAATATCTGTAGGCTACAAGGCAGTATTAATATAAACGGCAATGTTTATCATTATACTTGTGCAGTCAGTACGACAGGTATGCATTAGTTGTTTGTTAGAAAAAGGCAAAGCAGCTAGCTAGCTAACCTAAATTCTAACAATAGCAATAGCTAGCTAACTGTACACTTAGTAGATAATGATGCACAGTTATACCGAACATGTATTACACACAACGTACTTTATACAACAGTTAGTTCCGACCGCCCATTGAGATTGCCTGAGACAAATTCCATTAGCGCAGCATAACATCACAGCAAGAGATATCGCTATCCCAGTATCTTTGTGTCAAAAGGAAAGTTATTTCAAAACGTCAAGTCCGGTAAGGTAGCTAGCATGCTGTATTCTTTGGATAATGATATTTTGTCAGCTACCTTAAAATTATCAGAAAGTTGGTAGTACTTACGACTATTAGTGGTGAAGTGGTATTAGTTAAATTAAAAGTAACGTTACATGTCATCACTTTCGCTTACTGTCACTAACGTTAGCTAGTTAGCATGCTCAGTATTACACAAATATTAAGTCAACGGACACCGTTTTTTAAAGCTTTAAAGTTTAAAACAAATATAAATCGTATACCGTAGAAAAACACAAGCAACCTGGCCAGTATTGTTGAAGTTACCAAATTTGGTAAGTCTAGTTTAAAAAGTAGATAATATTTAGGACTGCAAATCCTTACCGCTGAAGTCGTTCATACAATTCAGATACTGACACATTAAATCCGTTTGTGAGCCGAACAGCGACCGTTATAATTGTTGCTTATTAACGTTAGCCACATTAGCATGCTCAACATTCCACCAATGTTAAGTCAATGGAGGCCATTTTTAAAGCTTAATAGTTTAAAAAGTATGAATCGTATAGCTTAGAAAAATACAAGCAACCTGACCAGTGTATCCACGCCTCTGGTGGCCAAGTTTGGTATGTCTAGCTGTAAAAATTTAGGAGATACGTCCGGAAGAATCAGGAATAATCATAAGAAGAAGTAAAGATTCTACAGAAGAACAGCAGTTTGCGCCTTCGGCGAGCAAACTAATGACATATTAATTGATAGCTGTTTGCATTTTGAGAACATTCCTATTGCGACATCATAGAGACTGAAATACTGAAAATTCTAACCCACTTGAACTTACTACTGTTGCTTGGAAACAGAATGATGTGAATTCTGTCCAATTCTATGTTCTAAATGTAAAAGAATAAAAACAGTAAGAGTTTACAGTGCTGAACAATCAAGAACATTCCAGCACAGTTGTCTTTATGATGGTATAGTGTTTGTGTATGATTTAATTTTGAGGGCAAATGAGGCAAATGAAAAAAAAATGATGTGTTATTTAGGCAGTTTTAAAATAAAAGAGTTCATAAGGGCTATTTAGACAAATATATGATACATGAATAAAAATGGAAAAGTCTCTCGGCAACTAATTCAGTAGGAAGTGACATCATGTTGAAATGTATTTTCATTGCTTATCTGTATCCATTATATCGTTTTATGATGAAATATTACTCATATCTTATCTTATATCTTATAACTTGCATTTTTACAAAACCAACAAAAGTTGATAAAGGTGACATCAAATTTAATAGGACTGTGGCATCGGGAGAGGTAGAGGGAGGAGCAAGCTCCTCAGCTCCTCCCACTGTACTGCTGTCAGTCTCCTGGTTCCCTCCCTCAGCCTGGAGAGTTAACTGGAGCTGCAGCAGCAGAGGCCTCACGAACAGGCAGCCTCACCTGAGAGTGATTTCTAATTAACTCAGCTGTGAGCACTTGCCTTCAATTAGGCCTTCTGTTTAAGCACAGCCTGAGAGGCTGAATGAGGACTTCTTTTGGGTTTGGACTTGGTTTTGTTTTAATTGTGTTTTCCCTGGCTGTGCTGTTTTTCAGTTTCATTGTTGCCATTTGTTTTTGTTGGGTTTTCCCTGGGAAAAGGGTCAAATAAAAGACCTTTGGCCACTTCTTGTTTAAACTTCTGTGTTTTTCCTTCCACTCACCACCCAACTCAGTGGCCACACCAGCCACTGTGTCACGGGACTCATTATTCATTTCTCTGTGTCATTCTCATAGATGATAACCATATCAATTTGAAAATGTAATAGTGATGTGAAAATGCATGAATGACCCAATTCTTGAATAAAATGTACAGTGCAATGTTATAAACACACACACATAAAGCTGTAATATATTACACAGTACTCATTATTGCTTTTACAAGTAAAGTGTTAAATGACTGTATTACTTACTGTGCAGGAATGGAAATGCATGATAGTACTCTTTATATTACTGTGTGTTACTCTCACCCTACACTGAGAGGCACTCCTGAGCAGGAACACATCAGATCAGAGCTTGATTATTCCCCTCTCAGAATTACCCAGTTTAAATGAAACTGAGTTATTACCAATCAGGATAATGTTCAGATCACATCCAGTTAATTTAGCATGTTTATGTAGGAAAGCAGCAAAAGCCTCATTCACTGTAGTGCAGAAACAGCAATGGCTGCAGAAGCCAGACCTGACTGGTAATTTAATACAATGGGAATCAATCACAATATGCATTACATGTCAGTGCAGTAGCGATAGAGGATAACTAACTTATAACTAACTTAACCCATAGCATTAACATGAGGCAAAACCCGAGGTTTCTTCATGCAATTTCACCTGCTCAAAGGCCAATGCTGCATCTATAGAGATGAGTCAGAGGAGGGGTGTATGTGCTGTTTAACAGGGGTACATGTGAGATAAAGAATATGATGGCAAAATGTTGTTTTGGATTGTGATCCTGCTGTCCAGACACTGTTATACCAGTGTTAAACTGCTCTGTCTGTGTCACAGCCCATAAGCCCTAGTCTGCCTCCACAGCACTGCTGGGCTACAAGTGCCTGCTGTACCCAGGAAGACCATTTGCATAGAGAAGACACTTTGCATTGGCAGCACATGCTTCAGTGCTCTGGGAGTGTTTATAGTCCTGTGAGTTTAACACTTGATGACTGAGAGCTGTCCTTCATGGCAACAGAACCCACAGCAACAATGACTTTTATCACCATCTTCATCTGGGCACTCGCTTTCTGCATTCAGGGTGAGATTCATGAAAGTTTAATTAAAAATAAATGTTATCTTCTATTTCAATGAAATGGAAGTATAGAGCTTAAAGTAACTATTGTAACTATATACAATAACTGTCTGGGCAATCGTGTGACAGTCTAATGTGCTGATGCATGATATAAATCTTCTCTTCAGGATGCACAGGACAGGTGACTGTGACTCAGACTCCTGCTGGTAAATCTGTTCTCATAGGAGACACTGTCACCCTGAGCTGTAGGACCAGCCCTGCTGTTTACAACAACTACCGTTTAGCCTGGTACCAGCAGAAACCTGGAGAAGCTGCTAAACTCCTGATCTATGATGCAACATCACGTTACTCAGGGATTCCTGATCGATTCAGTGGCAGTGGATCTGGGACTGACTTCACTCTGACCATCAGTGGAGTCCAGGCTGAAGATGCAGGAGATTACTACTGTCAGAGTGCACACTACATCAGCAGTATCTGGGTGTTCACACAGTGATAGAGAGCCGTACAAAAACCTCCCTCAGGCAGACTTCACAGAGACTGCACTGCTGCAGCTGGGACCTACTGCAGGTGCTGAGGGGGGAGGCACTGACCCAGAGTACTGCTGTTCTGCCAGCTGGGCTCTAGGGGGCAACAGAGAGCTACAGACCTGGATATAAACCTCTCTGAGCTGAAGAGAAGCTTCTCTGTGTCACACACAGAACCAACATCAGAGCTGCTACTGTTGAACCACACACTTCTGCACCACAACATCACTTATTTTATGTGCAGAGAGAATTCACACTGACAGAGAGATGAGAAGATTACCATTAGAAATGCATAACTGAATCATGTTATACCTGGAATTCACAATGAGGGCTTGAGAGTGAAAGGGTCAGATTATGTTAGTCACCTTTAATGTGTGAATCAGACATCAAATCATGGATGTGATAAACACAATAAGTCGTGATGACAGCACAACTGAAATAGTCACACACACACACACACACACACACACACACACACACACCATGCATCGTATGTAGTGCATAGTTAACAATGTCCCATCTCTACATAATAACTTTCTGATGATGTCTTATCTCTGTAATATACTGATCATACATTGTGTAAACTTCATGACAGAATATGTTTATATCTGTCATTCATTTCAGTTGAAAAAAAATATTTGATCATTTTTTAGGTTTTACAGTTAAACATCAAATCAGAGCTTTTACATTCAGGGGTAAAATTATTTTCACAGGCTCAGCCAGTCCTGTGCTATGGCTCTGTGCTGGGGAGGAGAGCTCTGTGCTGGGGAGGAGAGCTCTGTGCTGAGGAGGAGAGCTCTGTGCTGGGGAGGAGAGCTCTGTGCTGGGGAGGGGAGCTCTGTGTTATGGCTCTGTGCTGGGGAGGAGAGCTCTGTGCTGGGGAGGAGAGCTCTGTGCTGGGGAGGAGAGCTCTGTGCTGGTACAGTGAGTTTAATAGAAGATGAACACAACACAACTTCCATTTCCCTGATTTTATTTATTACACTACCAGTGTCAATAGATGAGGGAAATTTATGCTGAAGTTTCCATTTAGAGATGGATAGAGAGTAAAATCACTAAGCTGTAAGCAGTGCTTGCTGCTCTCAGAGCAGATGTGAGAGTGTGAGTTCATTCAGCTGTGAAATCTCTAATCTGAGCATCATGCAAATGCAGGTCCCTGGTACAACCACCTCCCTTTTCCCCTTCATCGTCACTACAGAGCTAAAGCCTCCACCTCCTCATCTTCAGTGCACATATGAGGCCAGCTGCACACAGCTGTCTCAGTCAGGACTATTTTGGGCTGAGAAACTGTGAGCTGTTGGGCTGAAAGTCACATTTGCATATTTGGGGCGGGGCCGGCTGCTTCTGCTGTCCCTCAGTGGGACTGATTCTCTCTCAGAATAGAGCAGCACGGTGGCCAGGTGTCTGGCCCGTCCCCAGGGGGTTAGTGTGAGCTGTGCGCACATCCTGCTGCACAGAGCTGATCTGAGCACACTGCACACATCACTCCTCCTCTCCTCTGATCACCACCTTCTACTTTCTACAGTGTGTGAGACTCCTATAAAAGTCAGGCCAGCATGAAATACTGGAACCCTGACTGAAATAATATAGTGATTATGATTCATTACAAAATGATATACATGCATGTCATTTTTATGATTTTTAAAAGAATATATTTAATACTAAAAACATGGACATGATGCAATTGGACTAAGGTCACATGGTTTACACCCAGTGCACACTTTGCACAGAAATTAATATCTACCAGAGCACCAAACTTCACTTTTTATAATAAAAATCAGGACAACAAATGATTTGTTCAAAGAGTCTTTATTATGTAAAGAATTCAAATCACTCAGCTTTTGCCAAAATCACAGAAAGCAGCACACATGAGAACACACATGAGTATATTTGGAGATGAACACAAGCAGAGCACATGTAAGATGTGGGTGCTGGAGGAAGGATTGACACACAGGCCAGTGTGACAGCAGTGGGGCAGTAAGAAGCAGAGAGGCAGAGTACAGAACAGGGTAAAAACAGTGTAATCAGAGTGTGAGAGCTGGGCCTCTGCCCGGCCTACTCAGAACAGTCGGCTGGCCTCAGTGTCTGAGGGACGGCGGACTGTGAGCCCTGTGTGGCCTCACAGGTCAGTGACCCCGCCTTCTTCCACTCGTCCGCACTGAGAGTCAGGGAGCTGCTCCAGCTGTACAGCCCGTCCTTCTCCAGGACCCCCGCGCCCCCGGCCACACCCGAGCTCCAGCTGCTACCGTCCACTTTCCAGTGCAGCTTCCAGTCTGAGGGGAAGCCCTTGTTGGCCAGACACAGCAGTGTGGCCTTTCCCTGATTCAGCTCCACACTGGAGGGGGGCAGGACTGTGAGGGTGGGAACTGTGTCACCTGGGAGACACAGCACAGGTGTGAGGTCACAGAGTGGACACAGCAGCATGAGCCAATCAGAGTGTTCACACAGTAAGAGCTGAGCTGCAAGGCAACATTTTACACCCCTACACATCCAGAGCCATTTCACCAAATTATACATATGTATATATCATCATGCAATTATAAAATAAATAACAAATTAAAATACACAAAATAACACTTAAAATATGGAATTACTTGATTTAACTAAAACGACTGAAAATGCAGTAATTATATTATACATTCAAAAATCATTAAATTAATAATTTATTCAAAGTATCAAAATGGAACTATCCAAGCTGAATGCAGTGATTACTTTTAGGAGCCCATGAATACTTAACTGTGTAATTTATCATGAAATAAAATTAGAATCATAGCGTTGTTTCGACTGTATCAAAATCCTAATTTTAAGATGTATTTTTTCAACAAACATACTTTCGGCAATTATGATGCAGTGATTTCATTATAATTTACACAATTCGAAATGACGCATTTTTGGACATTTTTAGCAACTTGCATTGTGATACACTTCCAACAACGTATATTTAACAATATTTCAATAATACATGTCATATTTCATTTAATGACGCGCTTTTTAAACAAAGGATTATAATCCTCCTTTCGAAATTACACCCCAAAATAGTGGCATCAAGTACAGTTAACTGTAAATTCTTCCAAACTGTAGGTCCTCATATTTCAATGTTAGACATATGTTGCAGTTGACATTTGAGAGAAATTGCTAAAATAATATTCTCTACGCCCGCATCCGCAGTAAACAGATTTTAGCGGTATCCCAACATGCCGAAATTCGAGTCATTATTACTACCTCTGCCACCCAAATTAAATTAATAAGCTCTGGGTTCGTTAAAATGTGCGGAGTATCGACATACAAAGATTTAGCCCATGGAAAGTAACCTTCCTCTCTACAACAAACCTTCATTTCGCAAGCCCGTTTGATATTCTTTACGCGCGCATCCGCAGTTACCAGATCTTAGCGGTATTCAAACATACTTAAATTAAAGTCCTTATTACCACCTCCGACACCCAAATGGAATTAATTAATTTTGGGTTTTTTATAATGTGCGGAACATATATGTGCAAAGATTTAACATTTGGAAAACAACTGTCCTGTCTAAAACAAACATTCATTTCGCAAGCCCATTTGCTTATCACTGATGTCAACTCAGAATTGAGCATATGATTATGCATATTGTTTTGTAAAGTTTTTCACACATTAAAAAGACACCTTGCTTGCGCTCGGAGAAATGTACTAAGGTAGAAATGACTTACTTCCAATTGACAGTTTGGTGCCGCCGCCGAAAGTCCACCACAGTGATGCAAACTCATTACACCGCCGTACAAAAACCTCTCGCTCAAAAGAGACAGCTTTCATTTCTCCGCTCTTCAAAATTTGAACCCGCAACTTTTTACAGTGTATGAGATTTATGTTCTTTCCATGAACTTTGGCATTTAAGAAGTTATTTTTTGGTGAATATGCTTTCTGCACCTCGAAATAATAACTTGATATAATGTGTAGCCCATATGCACAAGCAAAGTTCACAGTTCCAAAAATCAACGAAATGAGTTTTCTGAAAACGAATACTCAAGTATTTAAAAATGCAGATAAGGATAGATCTGAAAGAAATATTACTTACGTCCAATTGACAGTTTGGTGCCGCCGCCGAAAGTGTACCACAATGATACAGTCTCATTCATCGGCCGTACAAAAACCTCCAACTCAAGAGAGACGCATTTCCTTTGCCTGTGTTCATCTTTCACGCATCACTTATCTCGCAATTTAGTGTTATGAGTTGTTTTCACTTTGGGTTACATTTCGTTTCAGCAAATATGTGTGTAATCTATATATTTTTATGTTCATATTTTATCTGTTAGCCCGTAAGTAAACAAACGCGAACAGACAGAAAGTAAGAGTATAAACGCCTTGGTTACTCTTCAATGAAAATGTTACAGCTCATATCACCTTGAGATGTTTCTTGCAGAAAAAAATCACGTTTACTCCCCCACTTACTGCCGATATTCAGTCTGGTCCCACCACCGAAAGTCCACCACAGTATCTGAGTCTGAATAACTGCTGTTGAAAAACCTTCCTGCGCTGCAGCGACCGATCTGCACCGACAGGCTTCTGTGGGATTGTTACAGCACGTCCCCTGCTGGTCATTTGTACAACTACAACTGAAATATGTCCTGCTGTCCTACGAGAGCATGAAAACTCAGTAGAAAACCCCCATCTCTCCCATATGCCATGGGGATTGTGTCTCCTCAGGTTATACAGCACTGAGTTTATTCTGTATTACACTCACTGCTTTGCTTATAGATAGAATACTTTACTCAATGGGCCCCTATTATATCCCAGTATCAGTTTTGTTTGTATGTGAATTTTTTTGTCTTTTTTCAATATCAGGCCCAAAGAAAATACATAAACATATTTTAATGCTCACCGGAACATTTGAGAGCTGCTGTCTTTTGGCCCTGTTGTCCTGGAACCAGAAAATAATCAGTGGAGAGTGCACAAACCGTGTGTTATAAAGGGCAGCCATCTCACATCACAACCTCTCAGTCCAGAGTCATAATCACTCTGAATGATTATGTATTGATCTGAAACATATTTTAATGTAAACTCATATAGATTCTGTGGAATATTATAATCAGTGAGACACAAGTCTTGTGTCTCAGTGTCCCTGGCTGTTGTGCAGGAGGTGCAGAGAAGGCTACTCCTCTTTGGCTGCAGTCAGAGCTTCCTGCTGCTGCCCACAGCCCTGGAAGCATTCAGGACCATGGACAGCCACAAGGTTACCCAGAGAGGTGAGGGTATGAAGAGAGTTTTACAGGGGGAGAGACCTAGAGGCCCATGGGTGCTTTTGTTACTTTTTTAGCCCTCCTCAGCTCAGAGATGGAAGACTGAGGCTTCATGAATCCCAAAATGGGAGGAGCTATCCTATGATCACTGATGGCAACCAATCATTACATACTGCTGTGTAGTAACATACCTAAACATACCTGAATCACAAAAAATAATGGGATCATAAAAAAGAAAGAAAATAATTAATTCAATCAAGAAAGTCACCAATTACCCATGTTGGCCCTGTGAGAAAGTAATTGCCCCCTTTGTTTGTAAACAAATAAATCAACATATTTGTCATTGAAAATTAGATTGAGGTGACTGGACACAGCCAGTCTCGATTGCAACCAACCTTGTTGAGTTTAGAAAGGATATATACTGAACCTAACCATCAGAAAGAAATATTCACCTCAAAGTTTCTACAGGCACACAATGCCATAATCAAAGGAGCTCCCAGAACAACTGAGGATAAAAGCTGTGGAGCCAAACCAGTCTGGAAAAGGTTACAGAGTCATTTCTATGGCTCTTGAACTCCGGCGAACCACACTGTGCGCCATTATCTCCAAATTGAGAAGACTTGGAACAGTGGTGAAACTTCCCAGGATTGCTCAACCTGCCACAATTTCTGCCAGGGCACAGTGGCACCTTATCCAGGAAGTGTCTAAAGCCTCCAGAAAAGCTTCAAAAGAACTGTAGGCCTCTCTAGCATCAGCTAAGATCAGTGTCCATGACTCTATGGTGTGAAAGACACCGGGCAAAATTGGGCCTCATGGAAGAGTGGCAAGGTGGAAACCACTGCTCACCGAGAGAGGCATAAAATCTCATCTCATCTCTGTTAAAAAGCACATGGTTAATGTGCAAATCTTTTGGGATAATATTCTATGGACAGATGAGTCAAAGGTGAAACTTGTGAGAGTGTGCGAGTCCTTATTTGTCTGGCATAAAGCAAACACAGCATTCCACTGTAAGAATGTCATACCTACATTAGATACAGAGGTTCTACAAAGAAGAGTTGTCCAAGATTCCTCCTCAGAGATGTGAGAGGCTCATATGAAGTTACAGGAAACATTTCATGACAGTTACTGCTGCTGTAAGGGTGGTCCAGCCACATATTCACTTTAAGGGGGCAATTACTTCTTCACAGGGTCAATATTGGTAATTGGCGACTAGCTCTCATGAGTGAATGAAATAATGATGTAAAAACTATGATTTATATTACTGTACGTTTCCCTCATCTAATATTATATATTATTAGATAATCTGAAACCATTCAGCAAGAGAAATATAAAATAAAAGAGGAAATCAAAAAGGGGGCGACAATTTTTCAAAAAATTTTAAAAAGTCAATATGAATTGTGAGTACTTTCTAGTGTAAAATACATTGTCAAATCAAAACTTTTTTGTTTGTTTTAACACATTAAATAATTTAAATCTCATCCATGGAGACAGACAGATGCTTAACAGGATTCTGATGAAAAGTCAACAATGAGCCCCAAAAATGAGCTCAGAAGTGAATCTGCACCTCACTTATACAGCCAGTGCAGATGCAGTCATAGTGCTCTCCCTTTTAAGCAGCAGGGTCTTCTAAACCACCCTGCAATGTCATGATTGTAATTTCTGTAAATGTTAATGTGTGAAGTGAACTGTGACTCTATGTCAAACCAGAGCGACTGACACGTCTGCTGCTGTCCTGGTGCTGCTGTTGAACTCTCTCTCTGTCACAGCCCACAGTCTCCAGTCCACAGCACTGTGGGGTACAAGTGCCTGCTGTACCCAGGAAGACTATTTGCATAGAGAAGACACTTTGCATTGGCAGCACATGCTTCAGTGCTCTGGGAGTGTTTATAGTCCTGTGAGTTTAACACTTGATGACTGAGAGCTGTCCTTCATGGCAACAGAACCCACAGCAACAATGACTTTTATCACCATCTTCATCTGGGCACTCGCTTTCTGCATTCAGGGTAAGATTCATAAAACATATTCAAATTGTTATGCTGTCTTCAATTTTAATGGACTGTAAGTATAAAAAGTAAATGTATTAAAAATATTTAATAACTGTCTGGGCAATAATGTGACATTCTAATGAGACTATGGATAACATAAGTATTTATTTTTTTAATTCTCCCCTTCAGAATGCACAGGACAAGTGACTGTGACTCAGACTCCTGCTGGTAAATCTGCTCTCATAGGAGACACTGTCACCCTGAGCTGTAGAACCAGCACTGCTGTGTACAACAACAACTATTTACACTGGTACCAGCAGAAACCTGGAGAAGCTCCTAAACTCCTGATAAAGTTTGTAAATCAGCGCATCTCTGGCATTCCTGATCGATTCAGTGGCAGTGGATCTGGGACTGACTTCACTCTGACCATCAGTGGAGTCCAGGCTGAAGATGCAGGAGATTACTACTGTCAGAGTGAACACTCCATCAGCAGTAGCTGGGTGTTCACACAGTGATAGGGAGCCGTACAAAAACCTCCCTCAGTCAGACTGCACAGAGACTGCACTGCTGCAGCTGGGACCTACTGCAGGTGCTGAGGGGGGAGGCACTGACCCGGGACACTGAGGGGTTCTGCTCCAGCACACTGAGCTTCAGTGGTTCAGTTATTACTCTCTCACACTCTGTAATCTAAAACAAATGTAGGAGCTGCTTCAACACTGAGCTTCAGTGACTCAGGAATAACTCAGTCACACTCTGTATCTCATCCTGTTGTAGCAGCTTCTTAAACACTGAGTCTGAGGAGTTCATTCAACTCCAGAAGTAACTCTGCACTCCTATACTGACACTGAGTAAAATTTTCAGAATATCTAAGGCTAAGGCAATTAATGACAGAGTTAAAAACAATTTAAAAATTCAAACCTGCCCAGATGAATGAGCGCTGGTTCATGAAATGTATTTTTTATGATAAATGTTTTGACTGTAAAGCAGCTGTATGTAACTTCCCAAGTAATAGGAGCAGTGTTCATTTGTCAGGGCAGTCCAAAGAGCTCTCCCCATCACACATCTACAAGCTGCCATTACTAACACTGACCAGATGGGGGAGACAGAGCCCATCTGCTGCTCATGATGCAATTACATTATAACAGAGGAGACCCGAAGCTGCAGAGACACGAAATGTGAAATAAACTGTGATACTTTGTGATACATGTAAAAATGTTAAATGATATTTAATATTGTTCCATGTGTTTGTGGCAGCAGTAATGCCTGCTTTAGTTCTCTGTTGCAAATTGGCTGAATTTCATTGAAAAACTAACAGGTGTTTTTTATTGTTTTTTATTTCATTTTATTTTTAATTTTTAGTTTTTTTTAGAGATCTTTCATCAAGGAGATACAGCACCTATGAGAGCAGCTTCAGGAGCTCATATGTACTTCATGTACCACTGGAAACACACACACTGACACACAAACCATTCCCCTCAAAACAACACACCTTCCAATGACACAAACTACACTCTGCGCACAGCCCCCTGCCAAACTACTGGCCCAGAGAGACACAACCACTCCTCCTGACACAACGCAATCAACAGAGTCCAACAGCCCCCCCAGCACACAGGCCGACACCCCCTCCCTCCCAGACTTGCACCCTTCCCCAAACACACACCCCTCTCTGCATTACAACCCCCAACAGAAAACAACAAACACCACCAGAAGCTGAAGAGGTCCTTCTCATGGACTCAATGGGAAATTTTTTGAATCCAAAAAGCTATTCCCAGCCCAAAAAGTAAAGCCTATGCGCTGCAGTAACACAGCACGGGCCCTGGAGCTTCTCAAACAGGACACACTGGGGAGCACTCACTGGGACCAATGACCTGCATCGCCTGCACCACAACACCGCCAGCGCAGAGAGGAGGGGAGCCGAGAGAGCCTCCCAGGAGTCTCCTGATAGCCGGGTGATCATCTCCACCCTGCTGCCCCGCACCGACGTCTCCCCCCATGTGATCAGAGACATCAATGTGGAGATGGCCAGAGGACGTGCTGCACCTGGCTCACCACCCCACCATCAGCCCATGGCACCTCTACGATGGGCAGCATTTACACCATGAGGGTGTGAATCTCTTTGCCAAAAGTCTAAAAGATGTAGCATTGGGCTGTAACCCACTCAGCCCCCCCGCACCATCAATCGAGCCCGAGTCAGGGTGCAGCCCCCCTGCGCCACGGGTCACCGTCCTTAAAGTCCACACCAGCCTCACAGCACTGCCCAGCCCCCCAGGGCCCCTCCAGCACCCATCCACCTGCAGACCTCCAGCCCTGTACCTCCCAGAGCACACCTCCAGCAGAATAAACCCAGCTACACTGCAGTCATACTGCATGATCATTAAACAGCCTTACAGCCCTAAACAGAGAGTGGACTTATTTTTGCCATGAGATGTCTTAAGACTCTTCACTTATTCCACACTCAGGTAATGGTGCCTCTCACTCACTGCTAATGGTTTATATCAGTGCAGCTTAACTCAGCTCATCAAGACTTTCCCCTGATCCAGTCCTTTTACTCAGGACACAGAGCTGCTCTGCTCCCATCCCTTTCAAAGCTACTGTGTCAGTAATAAAACCAGGTGCTTCTGATAATCTTTGGTGAGCACTGGGTTCTGTATGTCCATCTTCATCACAGTTCACATGTTACTGGTTAAATGTTTTCATGTGGAGTGCAGTGACCTGTGTTTCTCACAAAGAGGAGAGTTAATCAAATATCAAACTGATACTGGTTGATGTTAGCCAGAAGGTTTTAGGTAACGTGATTAAAAGCCAAGACAGAAAAAGGGAGTGAAAGTATGAAACAGAAGATTCTAAAGATTAAGACACATATGATTAAAACGTCCCCTATTGGATGTTGTTCTGCTGTCTCACTAATTAATATTCAGAATTGGCATATGCAAATTATCATAGAACATAATTGCATATGTTTAAGTGCATTTTTATGTGCAATATATAACCTGAACATGACAGTGAGATCCCAAAAATCTGTTCCTTGGTGTCCTGGTGCTGCTGTTGAACTCTCTCTCTGTCACAGCCCACAGTCTCCAGTCCTCAGCACTGCTGGGCTACAAGTGCCTGCTGTACCCAGGAAGACCATTTGCATAGAGAAGACACTTTGCATTGGCAGCACATGCTTCAGTGCTCTGGGAGTGTTTATAGTCCTGTGAGTTTAACACTTGATGACTGAGAGCTGTCCTTAATGGCAAGAGAACCCACAGCAACAATGAATTTTATCACCATCTTCATCTGGGCACTCGCTTTCTGCATTCAGGGTAACATTCCTAAAACATATTCAAATTGTTATCCTGTCTTCAATTTTAATGGAAGTATAAAAAGTAAATGTATTAAAAAATATTAAATAACTGCCTGGGCAATAATGTGACATTCTAATGTGACTATGGATAAAAGAAGTATTTTTTTTTTTTATTCTTCCCTTCAGAATCCACTGGACAGGTGACTGTGACTCAGACTCCTGCTGGTAAATCTGCTCTCATAGGAGACACTGTCACCCTGAGCTGTAGAACCAGCCCTGCAGTGTACACCAGTGGTGGTTATCACTATATGGCCTGGTACCAGCAGAAACCTGGAGAAGCTCCTAAACTCCTGATCTATGCTGCAACATACCGTAACTCAGGGATTCCTGATCGATTCAGTGGCAGTGGATCTGGGACTGACTTCACTCTGACCATCAGTGGAGTCCAGGCTGAAGATGCAGGAGATTACTACTGTCAGAGTTTCCACTACATCAGCAGTATACGTATATTCACACAGTGATAGAGAGCCGTACAAAAACCTCCCTCAGTCAGACTGCACAGAGACTGCACTGTTGCAGCTGGGACCTACTGCAGGTGCTGAGGGGGGAGGCACTGACCCGGGACACTGAGGGGTTCTGCTCCAGCACACTGAGCTTCAGTGGTTCAGTTATCACTTCCAGAAGTTCTCACACCTAATCCAATGTTTGAGCATTTTAATGTCTGTACATCCAACAGTTTCAAAGCCCCACAGATTAATAATTATTATATGAAATACCTTTTTTGAACATAATTGAATTTATCCAAGTCAGACAGACAGCTAGGAATATGATTGCATGCATAAACCAGTTTTCCACCGCTCTCAATAAAAGCTTGAACATGAACTTAACACAATTACTCCCAATCACAATTAATACCATCATATCAAATGTGATTTTTGGGTATGTTTCCATAAGAGGAAACTTCTTTTACATTTTCAATGACAGAAAGTATGGACATGAATTAAGGAATAATTTAGAAACATAGCTTAAATCTGTCAGAGAGACTGAACTAGTCAGGATCTGTAGTGTTGAACTGGATTGGACAGCGGTGCTGTTTCCATCAAAAGCTTCACACCTGAGCTGACTCTTCCTCACCCTTACAGCTGTTACTGTATTATCCTCAACAATACTACAGTCACTTGGGTGCCACCTCAGTCCCTTGTGTTGAATACAGTGTGAAAGTGAGGCACTATCGGCCCCTCCATTGGACTGATGTGTGTTCTACAGAGGTGTTTCATAATCATTATTATGGTGTCTCTGTGCTTCTTCTCAAATAAAGACCATATAACCCCTCTTATATCACAGTAGGATGGCTCCCCCTTGTGGTGTGGAAAATCATCAAGTCGAAGTACAGAACAAAATCATTGCTGTTCTGACTAGTTATTTATCAGTATGTGGCCCAGACTGATATTATTAAATACATATTGGTTTGTCTGAATCATACAACAAAATGTTATAATCTTAGCATCAAATAGCCCTCATTTGATGAGGTCAGCACAAACAGTCTTTAAACAGATAACCACATGGAATAACACATACCCTTTGCTCATGGTAATCTGCAACTATTCACATCATATGCATGATTTGATAGTGAGCGCTGTAGCGTGGGCGCTCTCTTACTGCGTAACCAAATGCATTTATTTGGAGCTGGTGCTGATCAGGACATCCTAAGACAGAGGAGAGAGACTCATGTGTGCTGGCAGGTAGAGGCATCCTTGATTCCATGGTGATGGCCAGGAGCCACGTGAGCACAGAGCCTTGGTAGACTCTCAGCCTCTGTCCCCACATCATCTCCTCCAGCAGAGGCATAAGCAGAGGAACTGCTGTGTGGAGACAATTCAACAGACTCAGCAAGAGCCTGAGAACGAGGTGAACAGTCAGAGGCTGGCTGCTCATTAAGTGGAGCCAAGCAGACTGGGTGAACTAGAGCTCTAACTCAGAGCTAGACCTACATAAATCAGACTCAAGGTAAATGTTAGCAGTGTAAGGTGAGAAGTGTCTGAGAGTCTTTCTACTCTGACTGCTAAAACTCTTGGAGAAATTAATAGTTTGTCAATCTAACATGGTCTACTCATTTGAACAGCATGTCCATATATTTAAAGTTAAATGTACATAAAAGCAGTACATTATAATTTTCATTCATAACATATTGATCTGGTCTGATCTATGTGCATAATCACTGGGTATGAAATACAGACACTGATATAACTCCCTTCACCCAGCTCTGTCATGGATAGTAGTTAGAACAGTGTGCTTCAGTAAATCTGAGAATATTATTTTCAGACAGAAAACGTATCAATGATACCATCCTCTAATCAACTCGGTCTCGCTGGATGTCTCCATCATCAGCAGAGAGGCCTGGTCAAACCTTATCTTCTTTGCACATGGGAGCAGTTTATAGCTGACGTTTCTACTGTGACTGATACCTCCACCATGTAACTGATTCCTCTGTTGTTACTAAGTGTCATCTCTGTTGCAGTGGTGAATGTTACTTTAAATGTTGTTTTAAAGACAGACTGATGCCTCCACTTCCTGAATGCTGACTGGGAGAAAATACTCCCATGCTACTGTAGGAAGGATGGACTGTCAATGTGACTGAATTGAGCCAGTAATCCTACCTTTGTGCTTCTTTTTCATAGACTTAGTCGTTCCAGGTGCACTTTTCACTGGCGCAAGTCCAGGACTCCTTTCAGTGTCAGGCTGAGATGCATCGGCTACCAGAGAGACTGAGCTCTGTCACAGCAATGCCCAGGATAATGTAGTGTTTTAGCAGGGTTACTAGTATAATGTATATAGTGCAGAACTGGCTATATTAAAGGAATACATTTCATTATTTAATTTGTGAACTTCCAACCTTCTCTGAGGACTTCTCTGTAGAGAATATCCTTCTTGTTTGGAATACAGTCCTAATCTCATTCATCTGCTTTTAATATGCACTGATTTAACTGACTTCAGAATGAGCGGCCAGAGATGTCAAGCTCAAAGATATGATTCAGTACATTCTGTCCCACAGTCCCTCGAAACTAAATGAATGTTCAGTGTTGATTCATAATAGTGGTCATTCATAATAATTTCTGTCTGTCCTTTATGTTCAATTCTGCATCAGTTGTCAGTGTTCTACATTTGAACTTCCTTCCCATTGTGACATCATAGTTATGGAATGCCATTTTATTCATAGATAAATAAACAAAAACTTTTCTGAAATACATAATAAAATGGATAATAAATTAGTCAATAAATTGTGAAATAAATAATACTCAACCCATTATGATAAAATATTATTTCAGCACACTAATTTTCACAATACCATTATCATGTTTAAATTTTACATCATAATGATGTAGTGATTAATTATTTGATCTTTATTTCATAATTAAACTTTTATTTCGTTTCAATGTCACTCTTATCACAGTTACTTGTGAAGTGCAGTTAACGGAAATACTAACACCTTATGGCAAAACAAGTTTTCACCAACATTGACCATTCTCATATACGATATGACACCCTTACTTGAGTTACCTTACATAGCTGGCTTCTTAACAAGCTATATTAAGGTAAAACATTAATACTCCTGTAATTTCTGTAGCCTATCTGTTAGATTCAGGCACAGAACTGATCAATTAATTTTGAAGTAAAGGAATGACAAAGAGACACTGCATTTGAGGAAAAGCTTTAGGTATCTACTTACAAGTCTGAAGGATGTAACTGTCCAAGAAAATAGTGGCACACAATATTGTCTTCTGCTATACTAAGTGACTGGTACATTTTGGTAAGATATAGTTGCAATTGATGAAAAGTCCAAATGTCATATTAATTGATAGTTGTTTGTATTTTAAGAACATTCCTATTGTGACATCATAGAGGCTGAAATACTGAAAATTCTAAACCACTTGAGCTTACTACTGTTGCTGGGAAACAGAATGATGTGAATTCTGTCCAATTCTATGTTCTACATTTAAAAGAATAAAAACAGAATGAGTTTACAGTGCTGAACAAGCAAGAGTTTTATAAGAGCACCAACAACAGTCTAACTTACTCTATGATGTTGAAGCACATTCCAGCACAGTGGTCTTTACAATGGTTCAATTAATGTTGTAAATACACATACACATAAAAACTGCAATATATTCCACAGTACTCATTACAGCTTTTACAAGTAAAGATTGAAATGCTTGTATTACTTATTTTGCAGGAATGGAAATGCATTATCGTACTCTTTATATTACTGTGTGTTACTCTCACCCTACACTGAGAGGCACTCCTGAGCAGGAACACATCAGATCAGAGCTCGATTATTCCCCTCTCAGAATTACCCAGTTTGAATGAAACTGAGTTATTACCAATCAGGATAATGTTCAGATCACATCCAGTTAATTTAGCATGTTTATGTAGGAAAGCAGCAAAAGCCTCATTCACTGTAGTGCAGAAACAGCAATGGCTGCAGAAGCCAGACCTGACTGGTAATTTAATACAATGGGAATCAATCACAATATGCATTACTTCTCAGTGCAGTAGTGATAGAGGATAACTAACTTATAACTAACTTAACCCATAGCATTAACATTATGCAAAACCCGAGGTTCTGCATGCAATTTCACCTGCTCAAAGGCCAATGCTGTGTCTATAGTTAGTGGAGGGGTGTATGAAAAAGGAATATGATGGCAAAATGTGAATGATGTTGGTTTGGATTGTGATCCTGCTGTCCAGACACTGTTACACCAGTGTTAAACTGCTCTGTCTGTGTCACAGCCCATAAGCCCTAGTCTGCCTCCACAGCACTGCTGGGCTACAAGTGCCTGCTGTACCCAGGAAGACCATTTGCATAGAGAAGACACTTTGCATTGGCAGCACATGCTTCAGTGCTCTGGGAGTGTTTATAGTCCTGTGAGTTTAACACCTGATGACTGAGAGCTGTCCTTCATGGCAACAGAACCCATAGCAACAATGACTTTTATCACCATCTTCATCTGGGCACTCGCTTTCTGCATTCAGGGTGAGATTCATGAAAACACGAAAAACAAACTTATACTCCAGACAATGTATGAATAGAACATAAAAGTTGTTTCTGACTAATTTTGATATTATTTAATGCAACTTCAGGTTACGTAGTATTTGTGTGTTGCTGTTTCTCATTTCAGAATCCACAGGACAGGTGACTGTGACTCAGACTCCTGCTGGTAAATCTGCTCTCATAGGAGACACTGTCACCCTGAGCTGTAGAACCAGCCCTGCTGTGTATAAAGACAGTCATGGTGAAAGAATGGCCTGGTATAACCAGAAGCCAGGAGAAGCTCCTAAACTCCTGATAAAGTTTGTAAATCAGCGTATCTCTGGGATTCCTGATCGATTCAGTGGCAGTGGATCTGGGACTGACTTCACTCTGACCATCAGTGGAGTCCAGGCTGAAGATGCAGGAGATTACTACTGTGAGAGTGACCACTACATCAGCAGTATACATATATTCACACAGTGATAGAGAGCCGTACAAAAACCTCCCTCAGTCAGACTGCAGAGAGACTGCACTGCTGCAGCTGGGACCTACTGCAGGTGCTGAGGAGGGAGGCACTGACCCGGGACACTGAGGGGTTCTGCTCCAGCACACTGAGCTTCAGTGGTTCAATAAAATCTCATCCATCTAACACATAAATATACTGAGACTGAATTTAAGGTCAGGATATCCACCAGACCTTGAGAGGGAATGACAGTTGTTTCAAATTCAAATGACAATGAATACAATTCAAATATGCCTGATCAATCAGTTAAATGCCATTTTGTATTATATCATAATATTTTGAATGTATTGTAGCTGTACATAACATATCTGTGGTAAGAGTAACAGTGAACCCTCTGCCCAGGACAATCCAGAGGTCTTTCCTTCAACATTATACAAGCTGCCATTACATATACTGACCACAAGATGGAGACAGAGCCCCTCTGCAGATCTGAATTCCCCTACCCTGTCATACCTGAGTGGAGAACACACTTTGGCATTTGAGGCAGTCCTTACTGAGTTCCACAGCCCCTCAGAGAATTACATAACTGCCCATAGTGCTGATCAGAGATGGAGGCTCTCTCTTAATTTTGGGAGAGGCTGACAGTGCATTGGCATTTGAAAATGCAGATTGCTCTTTGACAGATTTATGTATTTATCAATACCATCATACCACAGCAACTGGTGGAGAAGCTGGATGCAGATACTGCCACCTGTAACTGGATCCTGGACTTCCTGACACAAAGGCAGCAGACAGTCAGAGTCTGCAGCCACACATCAGTTACCACCTCAGTGAGCACAGGCTCACCCAAGGGCTGCGTCCTGAGCCCCCTGCTGTTCACCCTGCTGACCCACGACTGTACTGCCAGATTCAGCAACAACCACATCATCAAGTTCACTGATGACACGACAGTTGTGGGTCTCATCAGCAAAGGTGATGAGTCAGCATACAGGATGGAGGTGGAGCAGCTGACAGCGTGGCGCAACAGACACGACCTCTCCCTGAATGTTAACAAGACCAAGGAGATGGTCATCGACTTCAGGAAAGCCCGCACGGACCACCACCCCTGCTGACCATAGATGGCACGATTGTGGAGAGGGTCGGTAGCATCAATCTCCTGGGAGCATACATGGCAAACAATCTGATCTCGACCACCAACACCATGGCCATCTTCAAGACAGCCCAACAGGCCAGTCTCCCCATTCTGGCCCTCACCACCTTCTCCAGGGGCACCATTGAAAGTGTTCTGACCTATTGTATCACTGCCTGGTTCGGAAAGTGCAAAACCTCCAAACAGAAACAGCTGAGCAGGACAGTGAGAACAGCTGGGAACGTCATTGGTGTCCCTATCCCCTCCCTGCTGGAGATCTTCAACCAGCGCTGTACCCACAGAGCCTCCAGCATCACCAAGGACCAGACCACCCCTCCCACAGCCTGTTTCCCCTCCTGCCATCTGGGAAGAGGTGCAGAAGTATCCGTACCAGGACCAGCAGGTTTCTAAACAGCTTCATACGGCAGGCTGTGAGGATCATAAACATTCAACACCCCCCTCCACCACTAAACCATTGACTCCCCATAGTACCAGACACTTCTCTCCATTAGTGCCATTTTCACACTGCATAATGCACTTTATGTATAGACAAAGGTCATTTACAGTATATGCTGCTATTCCCCTCCATATATACTGCTAATTTTCTTTTTTTCTTTGGTGCACCATGTGTATTGGGTTTGTATTGTGTGTATGTATCGTGTGTATTGTGTATAGCTGTATGTTTTTTATATGTTTATAGCTGAAAGTATTTTTTTATATTTCATACAAATCTTTTTGTAATAGCTCTTTTAATTCTCTGTTTTAATTTATGTACACTGTTGCCCAAGGAGGAACGGTATTTCATTCTTGATTGTACGTAAATGCAAGAAAAATGACAATAAAGAAATCTTGAGTTTTGGATAGTTGTTCTTTTCCTCAAGACAACTGTCGTACAGTTTTGCAAAACATCTTGCACTCTGCACAATCTCTTCTAGTTGCCCCAGTACTTTTCCACCAGATGCACACATAAGTTTGCACAGGGTCACATTTAGTAAAACAATTCATTTATATTACATGAACTTAACCCTTTTTACCCTCTTCATGCTGAGGCCCCTCCCAATATGTTACTCTGTTAAATGCAGGCCGGAAGAAGGAGTGCAACGTAGTCTCTGTGGTGCAATAGGTTGAGCGTGTTTGGCTGTTAACTGAAAGGGTGGTGGTTTGAGCCCACCCAGGGATGGAAGAACTTTCTCTCCTTCCTTACTGTAGAACTTTGGCGATGCTCTTGGCCATCATGTATGACCTCTCAATCATGTACCGACCGTCGTTCCCCCAGAGACCAGCTGAAAAGGCCTTCCTCACCAAAGCCATTCAACTCCAGCTCCTGAACAGTCGTTTGGAGTTTGTGTCTCAGTGCCGAATTGTCTTGAAGAGCTTCACGGCAGGGACAGGGAGGTAAACTCAGTGGAGAAAGCGGGCGTTTCTGGCTGTTGTGTGGGGGTCGAACAGCATGGGGAGAAATGCCCAACCCCTGCCAATTTTTCAGCCCATTCACAAAGGTGAAAAAATATTTTTGTATGAGTGCTCAATTCATGCTCTGTGTCTGCTACATTGTTGGGCTTTTCAGTGCTTCATTTAAGGCATCGCTTGGATCAAGCTGCCAAACACCTGGTTCCGCAAAGCTAAATAAGCTGCTCATCGGAAGCAATGCAGAAGCACTGCCACTACAGGGCTGACTTTCAAAGAAGCACAAGTCCTGGACCGTACCTGGAGGCACCGGAGAGACACTGACCTGGGACACTGAGGGGTTCTGCTCCAGCACACTGAGCATCAGTGGTTCAACAATAACTCTCAGATAATCTCTCATCTAATACACTGAGCATTGTCTGTACATGCAATAGTTTTAAAATCCCATGGATAAATAACAGTGGTTATATGAAAAACCTCTATTAAATAATAGCATTTATATTTATTATTCATGTTTTTAAAGCCACTCAGTCTACAGTTGTTCTATTCGATGTCACACAAGCTGCCATTACATACAGACCATCACTATTGCCCCAAATGTCATGACATAACAATAGCAAAGTGGAAGCGACAGTTTGGTATCAAATCCTGACTTGGCCAGTGCTGATCAGAGCTGGTCTGCACCAATGAGATGGCCCTGAAAATATTACTGGTGTTACAAACTGGGACAGATTAACAATATGATAAAAACTGATTAAAAAAGAGCAACATGGCACTGCCCTTTATTTCATATGTCAGCGATAAGAGAGATGAAAGGGATATGTGCACACATCTTCATTCAAATGGATATAGTCTTCATTCTCTGACATTAAAAGCTTTAATTCTGTTTGACAGAATCTGGAACTCTTTGGAAACACGAACATGTGGAACCACCGTCTGTCTGGATGTCCCACCAGTGGTTCAATGGGAAGAGGTGGTCACCTTATTAAGTTTGGAAGTTTTGAGTAAGAGGTTTAAAGATGTCATTTAAAAACTCCTGTAATTAATGAAAATGATGGTTTCTGGAACCCTTTGAATGGGAACAGCAGCATTTGGCAGCACAGAGTTAGTCACGTGTATGTGCTGACCCATTGATGGGGCACTGGGACTTTGACCCTGGTCTGTCTCTGGAGACGTTAAACTGCTCTGTCTGTGTCACAGCCCATAAGCCCTAGTCTGCCTCCACAGCACTGCTGGGCTGCAAGTGCCTGCTGTACCCAGGAAGACCATTTGCATAGAGAAGACACTTTGCATTGGCAGCACATGCTTCAGTGCTCTGGGAGTGTTTATAGTCCTGTGAGTTTAACACTTGATGACTGAGAGCTGTCCTTCATGGCAACAGAACCCACAGCAACAATGACTTTTATCACCATCTTCATCTGGGCACTTGCTTTCTGCATTCAGGGTGAGATTCATGAAAAATAATCAAATAGATATGATATCTTTGATTTTAATCTAAAGGAGGTATAAGGCTTAAATTAACTGTATGAAATAAATGTATAAAATAACTGTCTGGGCAGTGGTTTAACATGCTAATGTACCAATGGATCATATGAATATGCCTTTTTTATTCTTCAGAATGCACAGGACAGGTGACTGTGACTCAGACTCCTGCTGGTAAATCTGCTCTCATAGGAGACACTGTCACCCTGAGCTGTAGAACCAGCCCTGCTGTGTATGTCTATAATGGTAAGCACTACCTAGCCTGGTTCCAGCAGAAACCTGGAGAAGCTCCTAAACTCCTGATCTACTATGCAACATCACGTTACTCAGGGATTCCTGATCGATTCAGCGGCAGTGGATCTGGGACTGACTTCACTCTGACCATCAGTGGAGTCCAGGCTGAAGATGCAGGAGATTACTACTGTCAGAGTCGCCACAGTGGCCCTGTGTTCACACAGTGATAGAGAGCCGTACAAAAACCTCCCTCAGTCAGACTGCACAGAGACTGCACTGCTGCAGCTGGGACCTACTGCAGGTGCTGAGGGGGGAGGCACTGACCCGGGACACTGAGGGGTTCTGCTCCAGCACACTGAGCTTCAGTGGTTCAGTGATAACTTAGAAATGCTCTCACAAGTAATACAGTGTATATATAATATATGATTAATGTAGACATTGGTGAACTCCTTAGCTCTGGCGCTGAGTTCAGCCTCTCGCTCTTTTCGAGACTTGAAGCGCCCAACAAACACTTTTCTGTCATTAAGCAACATGCCGTTCATTTTCTCAATGGCTCTCTTGGCTGCTTCCTGGGTCTCAAAGTGTAAAAAGCCATAACCTTTTGAGCCATTCTCATCACAAACCACCTTACAGGACAGGATATTGCCAAAAGCTAAGAAGGTGTCGTAGAGGGCCTTGTTGTCAATGGATTTGTCCAGGTTCTTGATAAAAATGTTGCCCACTCCACTCTTCCTCAGGGAAGGGTCACGTTGAGACCACATGATGCGGTCTGTACATCCAGCAGTATCAAATCCCAGTGGATGGATAATTATGGTTATATGAAACACCTTTTTTAAAAATAAGTGAATTTATCCAAGTCAAACACAGTACAGAAAACTAGCCACTGGATTACATGCATGAAGCAGTTTTCTGCATTCTCTCTCAATAAAAGCTTGAACAGGAGCTTAACACAATTTCTCCCAATCACAATTAATACCATCATATCAAATGTGATTTTTTGGTTATGTTTCCATAAGAGTAAACCTCTTTTACATTTTCAATGACAGAAAGTATGGACATGAATTAAGGAATAATTTAGAAACAGCTTAAATCTGTCAGAGAGACTGAACTAGTCAGGATCCGTAGTGTTGAACTGGATTGGACAGCGGTGCTGTTTCCATCAACAGCTTCACACCTGAGCTGACTCTTCCTCACCCTTACAGCTGTTACTGTATTATCCTCAACAATACTACGGTCACTTGGGTGCCACCTCAGTCCCTTGTGTTGAATACAGTGTGAAAGTGAGGCACTATCGGCCCCTCCATTGGACTGATGTGTGTTCTACAGAGGTGTTTCATAATCATTATTATGGTGTCTCTGTGCTTCTTCTCAAATAGAGACCATATAACCCCTCTTATATAACAGTAGGATGGCTCCCCCTTGTGGTGTGGAAAATCATCAAGTCTAAGTACAGTACAAAATCGTTGCTGTCCTGACTAGTTATTTATCAGTATGTGGCCCAGACTGATATTATTAAATACATATTGGTTTGTCTGAATCATACAACAGAATGTTGTAATCTTAGCATCAAATAGCCCTCATTTGATGAGGTGAGCACAAACAGTCTTTAAACAGATAACCATATGGAATAACACATACCCTTTGCTCATGGTAATCTGCAGCTATTCACATCATATGCATGATTTGATAGTGAGTGCTGTAGCGTGGGCGCTCTCTTACTGCGTAACCAAATGCATTTATTTGGAGCTGGTGCTGATCAGGACATCCTAAGACAGAGGAGAGAGACTCATGTGTGCTGGCAGGTAGAGGCATCCTTGATTCCATGGTGATGGCCAGGAGCCACGTGAGCACAGAGCCTTGGTAGACTCTCAGCCTCTGTCCCCACATCATCTCCTCCAGCAGAGGCATAAGCAGAGGAACTGCTGTGTGGAGACAATTCAACAGACTCAGCAAGAGCCTGAGAACGAGGTGAACAGTCAGAGGCTGGCTGCTCATTAAGTGGAGCACACGCTATGAGTGTGCATGTGCTGGACAGAAATTTTAATGCAGCCTATGAATAAAACTTTAATAACTTGATCATCAATCATAGAAATAAATACGACTTCTTCCCTCAACTTAAAACTCACGATAAGACTCAGCTTTCACAGAGTCTTAAGTGTTGCTCTTGTCCCAGACCAAGAAGGTGAGGATCATAAACATGGTGACTATAATCCAGGTGATTTGGGCATCAGCAGCTGGTTAGAGAATGCATTAGGAGCATTAGGTGCTGAAGAGCTGTGATATGAGCTGCTTGCTGTGCTGTGTATCATAGTCTTAGAGTGTATAACTGCCTGCATGAAAGCTTTTTGTTCTGCATGTGTGAATAAGGTGATTGCTGTGCATATGGTCTCTCAGTCTGTGAATGTTCCTCTCCTGTCACTCGCTGGGATTGCACTGGATGAGGATGAAGAGAAACACTTCAGACGCTATGAGTGTGAATGTGTAATATGACCTGTTCAAACATGCTTTAAAGATTGTGTACTGCACAGGGTCTCAAGATCCATGGGCCAAAGGTACTCATACATGATGATTACTGTCCTAAAGGCAAAAGGGGGGTGTGGAAGCTAAAAGAAAGTTTACTGTACATAAGCTATGGTGAGGATCTTCAATATTCTGGTTTTAGTTACCTTGTATAACCCTGTACTGTGCTCCTCCTTTAAACTGTTTGCATCGCTGTGTAAAATCTTCTAAACCATACCATACCATAACTGCAGCTACATGATGTCTCCTGATTTTGCTAGATCACGCCCAGGTATGTAAATGTGTAACAGTATCCTCATACAGCCACCTAGAGTACATGTGACTGGAAGGGGAGCCACCCCTCAGAGTGTTTGTACTCTGGCTGCTGTGCTCTGTCTCTCTTCCAGCCCGAAACAAAGACTGTGATCTTTCACAACAGTGCAGAACATTGTGTTATTTATATAAATTCACATTTGGGGAACAATTAGAGCAGTGTCCATCTGTCTCTCTCTTTCTGATCAAAATACCAACTGAGACTCCCATGATGAGCAAATACTAAATGTAAGAAAGTGAAAGTGTCTTTCTGTTTACTGGCAGATTTACTGGAACATTCTTCACTCATAACTGGTCAGATGGCATTCCATTCTTCAAGTTCAAACTGAAAGGAGAATATGCAGATCTCCATGATAATAAAAATACAGACAGTATCAGATTCAGTTCAGAACTAGAGAAGAATAAACTGGGTCTCAGCAATACATACCTCTGTGCAGGTGAGTGCAGTCTTAATAATATATTTCAACATGCCACCAGGTTTTAAAAAATCTGCTCAGGGCAACAAGATCGTTGACAGAACTTTAATTTCCTTTATTATAAAATAAGTTCCTATTTCTGTGTGATCAGATCTTAATTTACAGTGAAGTCGTACTCTATGATGGAATAATATGGCAATTACAAAGTTCATAAATGATATTCAGTACCACAGTTACTTACCATGGGTAATGTAGTCTGAGAGTTACATTTTCTTCTGTTGGCATTTATAATCCATTTATAAAGTAACCTAGCATGGATATTAGCTTTAATCCATTTTGTACAGTATTCTAGCAACCATGCTAGATTTATGATACATTATCTTAGCATGCATGCTACCCTTTGTAGTATATTCAGTATTGTAGCATGGATTTTAGGGTCTATAACATAGTCAGTATTCTAAAATTGATGTTAACCTTGATGATCAATTTTAAAGAATGGGTGTTAACCTTGGTAATCCATTTTTTGAGGTCTGGTAGAATAAGCATACGCTTTTATAATATATTTTAGTCAGTATCCTAGCATGGATGTTTGACTGATGTGCCCTGTGTATGGCAGTATTATAAGCACTGCATTATAAAACACTCTCTTGGACACTTAGCCAAGTGTTTTCAATCTGCAGGTCTGATATGTTGATAATGATGGCTGATTTTAGATTTCCTAAAAACTACCATTTTCAAATGCGTCAGAAGGCAAGCAAGGTCATGAAAGTCAAAACCAGTCAGTCTGGTTTATAGCTCTGACTCCTTCTGCCAGCAGCCCAGTGTTTCCCTCCCTTAAAGGTTATGTTTGATAACATAGACACACAGCAAGAGAATAATACACTTTACAGTTAATATTTATACAGCACATTTCAAACTTCAGCAAATAATCAATTTAAAATACATTGATCAATCAGCTCTGAAAAGGACAATACAAAAAATATTTTTCTACCATGTGCACATTGTGAAAAATTCAAGTTATTCAAAACAATTCCATAAAAAAGGCGTTAAAAGAGAACACTGACAAGGCAGTGAGTGACTTAAAGGAGACTCTGACATTTTGGTAATTATCCCCTTGTGTTCTGTTGAAATTGGCTTTACTTCCTCATTGTTTTTCTTGTGTACAGTTTCTGTTAAACCTGATCAACTGGGATTTGATCAGGCCTTTGAAGGTGTGTTTTGGGTGGAGATTGTTTTTGTGTAATGGTGCATGTGTGTCTGTGTCTTTAAAATAAACCTGGGTGTCTAGTGTGGGTGTTTGAGGAAATGAGGGTCCTTTGCCAGTGGTTTTGACTAAAATCTATGTGTTGATCGTATGTGGTGGATGTTGAGGATCTGTATGAAGTGTTTGAAGTTAGTGTTAGGGTGCGTGCCAATTCTCAAATTTTGTCTCCTCCCCTCCTCCACTACTACCTCGTCTCCTCCTTGCCCTGGAAACTTATCTATGCGTCCTCACTCCCTCCACTGCTCCAAAAGGGTAGGAAACAAGATTTTGCCTCCTTCACTCACCTCCTCCTCTCCTCCAAACGAAGGATACATCGATGTATCCTCCTGTGGAAATCTTTTCACATTTTTGGGTGACATCATTGTGCCCCCAACCAGTCAGATTAAAAGACCATCCCACAGAAAATTTTGATTAGCTTAGGTATCCTCGGAATCAGTTGAAGGTACACGACTTCATCAACAGCCGAGATCGACTTTCATGAAGGGCTAATCGGATTAGCTGTTGTGATTTTTGCTTCATCCCCTTGGCTGGGTTCCAATACTCAAATTTGTCTCCTCCTTTCCTCCCCTTGTGTAAATTGTGAATATCTTGTTTAACGAAGTGTGTTGTTTTTGTGTTGTTGTTCCTGACTGTGATGACCTATTTATATAATTCTGGGCCTTGTGTGGGTATTGTGCCAATTGCTGGTAGTTTGCTGCTGACCTGTCCTTGGAAGTTTTAGTTTTTCTTGCTGGCTGAGATGATTTTGTAGTCTTTGTAGTCTTGGTGTTCTGTAGGGTTCTGGAAATATTGTGTTTTATTTTCCTGTTTTCTGCTTGACTGAATGCCCAGTAAGTGGTGATGAGCAGAATGATTTTCCTTGTGTCTGTTGTTTTGAGGTCAGAAAGGTTTTCCTGGCCTGTCAGAGGAAGGATGTGGAAAACCCTGTTGGTTTCAGTGCTTTGAAATATTTTTGTGGATTCTTCAATATATCTAGTCTGTATGCAGATCCTGTGGAACTTGAGCAACTGAGATTTAATTAAACCTTTGAAGGTGTGTTTTGGGTAGAAACTGCTTTTGTGTAGGAAAGTCTACTATGTGTGTTTGGGGAAAAGAGGGTCTCTTGTATGTGGTTGTGTGTAGAAAATGTATGTGTTGAGTGTGTGTGGTTTATTGACTGTGATGGATTTGTGGTGTGTGTTGAGGATTTATCTGCCTATCTGTGCTCTTAAACCCACTGTATTTCAGCTTGACCTCGAATAATAGCCTGTCAATGCTGTTTAACTTTTCTTGGCTCCTGTGCCTAAATATAAATATTTCCTGTGTGCCTGTGATCTAACTATGCAGCAAATACTTTACATCACATTACAGTCATTCAGCAGATGCTCTTATCCAGAGTGACTTACAGTGTGGGAGATCATAAGTGTATTCACCAGATTAATATGAGCAATAGAGCCAGACCTGACTCACCCCATTCCCAGACCAGTGAGTATATACTGTATGTAACATCACTAAAGCAGTCATGCAGGTTAACTATAAAACAAATCCTGAGTACAAACAACACGTTCATAATCAGCCTTAATGAGAAAATCATGACCATCATTATCATAAACCATAAAATACCATAACCCTAGTGTGTACACAGATGTAGTCTGAAGAGGGGAGTCTTCAGTCTGTGTCAGAACATGGACAATGATTCTGCTGTCCTGATCACAGTGGGGGGTTCATTCCACCACTGGGGGGCAGTGCAGACAGGCATCATGACTGGGAGGTGTGACTGTGCAGGGAGGGGGCAGTTAGTCATGGTGTGGTAGCAGAACAGGGAGATCTGATGGGGTGTAGGGTTTGAAGATTGACAGGAGGTACGGTGGAGCAGTTCCACTCACTGCCCTGTAGGCGAGAACCAAGGTTTTACACTTCTAGAGGTAGCCAGTGACGTGAGATGAGGGGGTGTGACATGGTGATACAGATATACCCAGTTACCCTGTGATTATGATTATCAGTGTTGGGTCCAATAACACAGAGGGCTTAACTCTATTATGACCAGAGTCTAGAGGTGTTAAAGTACCTAATGATAAAACCCCACAGTAAATGCACCTGTATCTCTCAGCTACCACCCTCTCACCCTCTGCCATTCTGACTGTAGTGCCATTTATCATGTGATAATGTGCATGATATATTATACATTATATATTCTATAATATAGAAATAATACACTATGTATGTGTGCATGTTTGGTGTGTTTGTGTTTATTCAGAGTTACTATAGAGTTACTACATGTTACTATATTGCACATTTGTCTGTGTGTTTTAATTCAGTATAACTGTGGTGTACAGGATGTTTTTGTGTTTATCTCTGTTTATTCAGTATGTTGTTATTTTGTGTGGTTACAGGTCTGTTGATCTGGGTCAGAACCCTCTCGTGGTCCAACCTGTACTGATATATTCCAGACTCCTTGGTTTCTAAAATGAGTGTCTCTAAGGACACAGAGACCAGCACTGGAGCCTCCAGCCCTGACAGCAAGAGGTATAAATGCATTAATCAGATACATAATTATATAAATCGATTAATCAGGAATAAAGAATTGAATTGTATATAAATTATCTCTGCAGTGCATAATAGGTAGGCATATACTGTATGTCACCCATTCTTAAGAACTGGGACAAGCCATATCCAACCAGAAAAGCTTAAAATTATTGCCTAAAAAGAGAAATTGAATCCAATTTTTTGGTAAAAAATGCATTTGTGTTTTATACACAGAATAGATCTTAAATCCTTTTTAAAGTTATTTAATTGTTCAACCTCTAAACCTGAAATTGTCAGAAAATATGTTTGTCAGAGACAACATTTCACAATCAGAATCAAAATTTGGATTAAAAGCCTTTAAATTTGGAAACTCACTATATCTATCAATAACTGTACTGCAGTATAAATTAATTTCAATCAGTGCTTTATCATCTTTCAAATACTGTACACAAGGAGAGATGACAGACTTCTTCAAATCTCCACTGTTGAAACTACTTTTTGGCAAATACTTCAATTTGAAATACACCCTGTCTGTATTTGGTGTTAAATAAAAACTGAACGAATGTTCTTAATTTTGAAAGGAAACTTGCACTAGTAAATATGTATGAGTGAATGTATAAATATGTCCCTCTATGTGCTGTGAGTTAGAGCTGCAGTAAGAGGATGAGGTTAACTGGAAGCTCTGTCTCCATGTGCTATGAGTTAGAGCTGCAGTAAGAGGATGAGTTTAACTGGAAGCTCTGTCTCCATGTGCTGTGAGTTGGAGCTGCAGTAAGAGGATGAGGTTAACTGGAAGCTCTGTCACAATGTGCTGTGAGTTAGAGCTGCAGTAAGAGGATGAGGTTAACTGGAAGCACTGTCTCCATGTGCTGTGAGTTAGAGCTGCAGTAAGAGGATGAGGTTAACTGGAAGCTCTGTCTCCATGTGTTGTGAGTTTGAGCTGCAGTAAGAGGATGAGGTTAACTGGAAGCTCTGTCTCCATGTGCTGTGAGTTAGAGCTGCAGTAAGAGGATGAGGTTAACTGGAAGCTCTGTCTCCATGTGCTGTGAGTTGGAGCTGCAGTAAGAGGATGAGGTTAACTGAAAGTTCTGTCTCCATATGCTGTGAGTTAGAGCTGCAGTACGAGGATGAGGTTGACTTGAAGCTTTGTCCCCACGTGCTCTGACTTAGAGCTGCAGTAAGATAATGAGGTTAACCTTAAGATCCGTCTCCATGTGTTGTGATTTAGAGCTGCACTAAGAGGATGAAGTTAACTGGAAGCTCTGTCTCCATGTGCTGTGAGTTAGGTGCAGTAAGAGGATGAGGTTAACTGAAAGCTCTGTCTCCTTGTGCTGTGAGTAAGAGCTGCAGTAAGAGGATGAGGTTAACTGGAAGCTCTGTCTCCATGTGCTTTTCACAGGGTCCAGGTGGAGAGAGCAGGGTCACCTGTACCCAGCTGTGTGTCAGTGAAGAGTGATGGGTCAATGGAGCCACCACTTGCATTAAAAAGAGAATCTCCATCTACTCCAAGGTAAACGGGTTCATAGTTACACTGCTGTTTCTTTATTCCTCACTGTTTCAGGCTACAGTCTGGTGTAGGTAGAGTGGGGACACAGTTCCTCAGCACTTAAAAATTTAATTTTATATTTTTCCAAAGGAATTCATCTGAATATGTGTTCATGTTGTGAACTGTGTAAAAAGGACTTAATGTTTTCATCACACTCTTCATTGTACTCAGCTGCCTTACCAAATTTTTGATAAAATTGAGGCTTAATTGCGAACAACTTGTGCAAAATGTAGAACCTTTGCTTATTACTAGATTTAAAGAAGGGATAATGAAACATTCTACATTTTGGATATGACTTATTTCAGTGCCTAATAAAGTAAGATATTCACTCCATGTGTTGTGAGTTAGAGCTACAGTAAGAGGATGAGGTTAACTGGAAGCTCTGTCTCCATGTGCTGTGAGTTAGAGCTGCAGTAAGAGGATGAGGTTAACTGGAAGCTCCGTCTCCATGTGCTGTGAGTTAGAGCTACAGTAAGAGGATGAGGTTAATTGGAAGCTCTGTCTCCATGTACTGTGAGTTAGAGCTGCATGAAGAGGATGAGGTTAACTGGAAGCTCCGTCTCCATGTACTGTGAGTTAGAGCTGCACTAAGAGGATGAGGTTAACTGGAAGCTTTGTCTCCATGTAATGTGAGTTAGAGCCGCAGAAAGAGGATGAGGTTAACTGGAATCTCTGTCTCCATGTGCTGTGAGTTATAGCTGCAGTTAGAGGATCAGGTTGACTTGAAGCTCTGCCCCCATGCACTGTGACTTAGAGCTGCAGTAAGAGGATGAGGTTAACCAGAAGATCTGTCTCCATGTGTTTTGCGTTAGAGCTGCAGTTAGAGGATTAGGTTAACTGGAAGCTCTGTCTCCATGTGCTGTGAGTTGGAGCTGCAGTAAGAGGATGAGGTTAACTGGAAGCTCTGTCTCCATGTGCTGTGAGATTGAGCTGCAGTAAACGAATTAGGTTAACTGGAAGCTCTGTCTCTATGTGCTGTGAGTTTGAGCCGCAGTAAGAGGATGAGGTTAACTGGAAGCTCTGATTCCATATGCTGTGAGTTAGAACTGCAGTTAGAGGATCAGGTTAACTGGAAGCTCTGTCTCCTTGTGCTGTGAGTTTGAGCTGCAGTAAGAGGATGAGGTTAACTGGAAGCTCTGTCTCCATGTGCTGTGAGTTAGAGCTGCAGTAAGAGGGTGAGGTTAACTGGAAGCTCTGTCTCCTTGTGCTGTGAGTTAGAGCTGCAGTAAGAGGATGAGGTTAACTGGAAGCTCTGTCTCCATGTTCTGTTCACAGGGTCCAGGTGGAGAGAGCAGGGTCACCTGTACCCAGCTGTGTGTCAGTGAAGAGTGATGGGTCAATGGAGCCACCAATCGCATTAAAAAGAGAATCTCCATCTACTCCAAGGTAAACGGGTTCATATTTACACTGCTGTTTCTTTATTCCTCACTGTTTCAGGCTACAGTCTGGTGTAGGTAGAGTGGGGACACAGTTCCTCAGCACTTAAAAATTTAATTTTATATTTTTCCAAAGGAATTCATCTGAATATGTGTTCATGTTGTGAACTGTGTAAAAAGGACTTAATGTTTTCATCACACTCTTCATTGTACTCAGCTGCCTTTAACAAATTTTTGATAAAATTGAGGCTTAATCGTGAACAAGTTGTGCAAAATGTAGAACCTTTGCTTATTACTAGATTTAAAGAAGGGATAGTGAAACATTCTACATTTTGGATATGACTTATTTCAGTGCCTACTAAAATAAGATATTCACTCCATGTGCTGTGAGTTAGAGCTGCACGAAGAGGATGAGGTCAACTGAAAGTTCTGTCTCCATATGCTGTGATTTAGAGCTGCATGAAGAGGATGAGGTTAACTGGAAGCTCCGTCTCCATGTGCTGTGAGTTAGAGCTACAGTAAGAGGATGAGGTTAACTGGAAGCTCTGTCTCCATGTGCTGTGAGTTAGAGCTGCAGTAAGAGGATGAGGTTAACTGGAAGCTCTATCTCCATGTACTGTGAGTTAGAGCTGCAGTTAGAGGATGAGGTTAACTGGAAGATCTGTCTCCATGTGCTGTGAGTTAGAGCTGCAGTAAGAGGATGAGGTTAACTGGAAGCTCTATCTCCATGTACTGTGAGTTAGAGCTGCAGTTAGAGGATGAGGTTAACTGGAAGCTCTTTCTCCATGTACTGTGACTTAGAGCTGCAGTAAGAGGATGAGGTTAACTGGAAGCTCTGATTCCATATGCTGTGAGTTAGAGCTGCAGTTAGAGGATCAGGTTGACTTGAAGCTCTGTCCCCACGCACTGTGACTTAGAGCTGCAGTAAGAGGATGAGGTTAACCAGAAGATCTGTCTCCATGTGTTTTGCGTTAGAGCTGCAGTTAGAGGATGAGGTTAACTGGAAGCTCTGTCTCCATGTGCTGTGAGTTGGAGCTGCAGTAAGAGGATGAGGTTAACTGGAAGCTCTGTCTCCATGTGCTGTGAGATTGAGCTGAAGTAAACGGATTAGGTTAACTGGAAGCTCTGTCTCTCTGTGCTGTGAGTTTGAGCTGCAGTAAGAGGATGAGGTTAACTCAATGCTCTGTCTCTATGTGTTTTGAGTTAGAGCTGCAGTTAGAGGATCAGGTTGACTTGAGGCTCTGTCCCCACGCACTGTGACTTAGAGCTGCAGTAAGAGGATGAGGTTAACCAGAAGATCTGTCTCCATGTGTTTTGCGTTAGAGCTGCAGTTAGAGGATTAGGTTAACTGGAAGCTCTGTCTCCATGTGCTGTGAGTTGGAGCTGCAGTAAGAGGATGAGGTTAACTGGAAGCTCTGTCTCCATGTGCTGTGAGATTGAGCTGCAGTAAACGAATTAGGTTAACTGGAAGCTCTGTCTCTATGTGCTGTGAGTTTGAGCCGCAGTAAGAGGATGAGGTTAACTGGAAGCTCTGATTCCATATGCTGTGAGTTAGAACTGCAGTTAGAGGATCAGGTTAACTGGAAGCTCTGTCTCCTTGTGCTGTGAGTTTGAGCTGCAGTAAGAGGATGAGGTTAACTGGAAGCTCTGTCTCCATGTGCTGTGAGTTAGAGCTGCAGTAAGAGGGTGAGGTTAACTGGAAGCTCTGTCTCCTTGTGCTGTGAGTTAGAGCTGCAGTAAGAGGATGAGGTTAACTGGAAGCTCTGTCTCCATGTTCTGTTCACAGGGTCCAGGTGGAGAGAGCAGGGTCACCTGTACCCAGCTGTGTGTCAGTGAAGAGTGATGGGTCAATGGAGCCACCAATCGCATTAAAAAGAGAATCTCCATCTACTCCAAGGTAAACGGGTTCATATTTACACTGCTGTTTCTTTATTCCTCACTGTTTCAGGCTACAGTCTGGTGTAGGTAGAGTGGGGACACAGTTCCTCAGCACTTAAAAATTTAATTTTATATTTTTCCAAAGGAATTCATCTGAATATGTGTTCATGTTGTGAACTGTGTAAAAAGGACTTAATGTTTTCATCACACTCTTCATTGTACTCAGCTGCCTTTAACAAATTTTTGATAAAATTGAGGCTTAATCGTGAACAAGTTGTGCAAAATGTAGAACCTTTGCTTATTACTAGATTTAAAGAAGGGATAGTGAAACATTCTCCATTTTGGATATGACTTATTTCAGTGCCTACTAAAATAAGATATTCACTCCATGTGCTGTGAGTTAGAGCTGCACAAAGAGGATGAGGTCAACTGAAAGTTCTGTCTCCATATGCTGTGATTTAGAGCTGCATGAAGAGGATGAGGTTAACTGGAAGCTCTGTCTCCATGTGCTGTGAGTTAGAGCCGCAGTAAGAGGATGAGGTTAACTGGAAGCTCTGTCTCCATGTGCTGTGAGTTAGAGCTGCAGTAAGAGGATGAGGTTAACTGGAAGCTCTATCTCCATGTACTGTGAGTTAGAGCTGCAGTTAGAGGATGAGGTTAACTGGAAGCTCTTTCTCCATGTACTGTGACTTAGAGCTGCAGTAAGAGGATGAGGTTAACTGGAAGCTCTGATTCCATATGCTGTGAGTTAGAGCTGCAGTTAGAGGATCAGGTTGACTTGAAGCTCTGTCCCCACGCACTGTGACTTAGAGCTGCAGTAAGAGGATGAGGTTAACCAGAAGATCTGTCTCCATGTGTTTTGCGTTAGAGCTGCAGTTAGAGGATGAGGTTAACTGGAAGCTCTGTCTCCATGTGCTGTGAGTTGGAGCTGCAGTAAGAGGATGAGGTTAACTGGAAGCTCTGTCTCCATGTGCTGTGAGATTGAGCTGAAGTAAACGGATTAGGTTAACTGGAAGCTCTGTCTCTCTGTGCTGTGAGTTTGAGCTGCAGTAAGAGGATGAGGTTAACTCAATGCTCTGTCTCTATGTGTTTTGAGTTAGAGCTGCAGTTAGAGGATCAGGTTGACTTGAAGCTCTTTCCCCACGCGCTGTGAATTAGAGCTGCAGTAAGAGGATGAGGTTAACCAGAAGATCTGTTTCCATGTGTTTTGAGTTAGAGCTGCAGTAAGAGGATGAGGTCAACTGAAAGTTCTGTCTCCATATGCTGTGATTTAGAGCTGCAGTAAGAGGATGAGGTTAACTGGAAGCTCTGTCTCCATGTGCTGTGAGTTGGAGCTGCAGGAAGGGGATGATGTTAACTGGAAGCTCTGTCTCCATGTGCTGTGAGTTTGACCTGCAGTAAGAAGATGAGGTGAACTGGAAGCTCTGTCTCCATGTGCTGTGAGATTGAGCTGCAGTAAACGGATTAGGTTAACTGGAAGCTCTGTCTCTATGTGCTGTGAGTTTGAGCTGCAGTAAGAGGATGAGGTTAACCAGAAGATCTGTTTCCATGTGTTTTGAGTTAGAGCTGCAGTAAGAGGGTGAGGTTAACTGGAAGCTCTGTCTCCATGTGCTCTGAGTTTGAGCTGCAGTAAGAGGATGAGGTTAACTGGAAGCTCTGTCTCCATGTGCTGTGAGTTAGAGCTGCAGTAAGAGGATGAGGTTAATTGGAAGCTCTGTCTCCATGTTCTGTGAGTTAGAGCTGCAGTAAGAGGATGAGGTTAACTGGAAGCTCTGTCTCCATGTGCTGTGAGTTTGAGCTGCAGTAAGAGGATGTGGTTAACTTGTAGCTTTGTCTCCATGTATTGTGAGTTGGAGCTGCAGTAAGAGGATGAGGTTAACTGGAAGCTCTGTGTCCATGTGCTGTGAGTTAGAGCTGCAGTAAAAGGATTAGGTTAACTGGAAGCTCTTTCTCCATGTGCTGTGAGTTAGAGCTGCTTACGAGAATGAGATTAAAATGGAAATGAGTTCCTCCAAACTTTCTAATAAAAGAACAATCTAGTTCAGTTTGGAGAAGGAATATGCTTAGTTGGACAGTTGGTGATGCCTTGAATGTTTGCCAGTTTTCAACAGTATTCACCAAATTGTTTGTAAAAACAAATATTCAATGTCTGTTTTGACTTTTTGGGTCCCGTAGAAAGAGGAGGGTCACCTGTACCCAGCTGTCTGAGAGCTGCAGGAAGAGGATGACGTTAAGACTTTCTCAGGATGGTGGAAATTTACCATCATCTCAGGATGGTTGTTGATGGTTGTTTGTGGTTTAGTGAAAATTTTTTAGCTGTGACTCAGCCTGCTTGAATCCAGTGGCATCATACCTCACTCCCTCCTTCAGCATGTTAGATCAATTCAAGTGACCCACACCTTCTGTTTTTGTGAGGCCCTGTTTGGGCTGGCTCAGTTTGAAGCCTGGAGTAGACCTATCGTCAGTAGACCTGTGCTGTGTAGCTTCTAGGTTTGAGAACAACATGCATTTCTGCCAGTCAACTAGCTGATGCTGAAGCCGACACATTACAGACAAATCTGTGTTTTTAAATTCTATGATGTAGGATAATAACAAAATTAAGTCATGTGATCAGCACAGATCACAAGATGAAAACATTGCTCCATTTGGTGTGTACCAAATTGTTCCAGAATTATTAATGGAAGCTCAAACCCCTCAATTAACTTGTTTCAAAAGACTGATTAATAAGAGACTCTATTTAATGAAACAAGATGTTTGGTTTTTCAAAATAGCCTAAACATCCATCCACATTTGAACTTACACTGATAGAAAAATGTAGTAGGCTAATAAAAAACAGCAACTGTAACAACAACAATATTGTCAATGACCCACATATTGAACTGAAGCAAATTAAAAAACCTGATAAAAACTGATTTTTGCCCACTTTACTTTCGACCAATCAATGAATTGACAAATTGTTCACATCTCTAGTAGTTTTTGTGTCCTTTCTCCAAACACTGAGGGTGTAATTAGAGCCCAGGAGTCTCTGAGCCAAGTTTAGCTAGCCACATTGCTAGAGACATTGCCAAGTACTGCAGAATATGAAGAGAGGTGTCTGAGTTTTCTAGAGTCAAGTATGTGGTCTTCATGTGTATCGAGCATGTGGTCTTCAAGTTAGTAACAACTGCGTTTGCCATATACAGCATAAACCAGCTATCTACTGGTACAGATTAAGCCGTGGTATTACGCTGTCTCCAATTTTATAATATGGCTTGATAAAAGGTTTTATTTTCGTGAAGGGAAGTGTTTTTAAGTCAGTTGTTTGTATCTGATACCACAAAAATAATTGACCAGTTTTGTCTGTGTCACATGTGTTTCTCCAGACACTGCTGGGATATTTGTAATAAATATGAGCAACCTTTATCACTCCAGAAGCTCCACTCATTTCTGGAGTTTTGGAGATCATACTCTTTTATCATGACTGCCCTTTTTTAATCAACACCTGCATTTTGAGACACTTCCCTATATTATCAGTTTATTTAAAATGTTCAACACCCCATGCTACAATGACTGGAGGTTCAATTTAGTGAGGCAATGTTAGCACTGCCTAAACAGGTAAGAATAGACTGTAAACCAGTAAAATTATCTCTCTCATTGCTTTGTAGTGCCCTCTACTGGCAAACTGGGCAGCAAATTGGAGGAGCCACATGCATGGGCAAAAGGTTTCACAGTGTGGGGCTGAGAACATCATTTGAGAAAACACCCTCACTCCCTGTTGGATGAGAATGGGCAGGAAGGAGTTCCTTTAAGAACTCTTAATCAGGAAATGGGGTTGTGGCATTATGAGCAAAGCCATCAATGTATTTCATGTCGTACACACAACATACATATCCACACAAGCACATTAACACCATTGATGATATTATGGTGGCTCATTTAGTCCAAACAATAGAGAACACAGCCAGTATTCTACACTCTCTCTAAAATGCTACATGCTAGTTTCATGCTAAATAGTTTCATATTTGTGTGATGCTAGTTACCTATTCTAGTTCTGTGCTATTTATTAGGACACTTGCAGCAGTTGCTAATACAGTGCCACAGAGTAGTAAATGTAAGAATAGTGTTTGCTGTTGCCAATGATGAAACCACATAAAACACGGGAACATGTTTTATTAGCTGTATTGCTAATCAACCTCTCTTTCATACATTGTAGAGACTATGTGCTTTGTGCAGAGGGAACAGTTCTCACAGCAGAATATGTACAATGTTCAAGGAACTAAGACTGTACACCACCTTATAATGGGAGTGATAACATTAGCTGACTTGGCTGTTTTGGGATCTGCCCAGAGCATCACCTTTGATGTGTTTACATGAGCAGGTGCCTTCAGTGGACAAAAAGCCAATCCCGTTCTGCAACAATTTTCACATGGACAGTTTGTTTGTCAAAAAGGCGCTGTCCATATGTCTCTGTTCGGTGTAACATAACAACAACTTCAGTTATCTTAACACAAATAACAAGCATGTGTAATCAAGTCTCATTCTAAGGAAATGAAAATTTCTTGAACAATTATCTTTTGTTTCATGCCCAAAGGCTATTTCATCGGTTAATTATATGGTTAGGTACGTTTTAACCACAGGTTCACTGTTTGATATAAGTATGAGTGACCCAACCTACCCCCAAACACCCCAGGCCCACAAACCCCCCACCCCCACGTTGGTGTACCCGGTTTTTACAAGACAGAGGTCTAATGATTGAGCTTCTCTGAAACATTTTAATGCACTCTTCTTATGTATTTTTTTTTCTAAATTCACTGTTTCTTTCTGTCGGATCTCTGATTCCTCACAAACCTCTTTGCAGGGTCCAGCAATCAGCAGAGTCCAGCTGTCTGGAACAGAAGAGTCAACAGAACAGAGAGCAGTGTATGGATGTAAACCCCACAAAAAAGGTGTGATACCTCTTTATCTATGTATTAATCATCATGGGGTTTGGCTTGGAGAATACTCTTTATTTCACCTCTCTTTTCAGGCTCATAACTATTAGAATGACTAACCTCTCACTCTGATGTGGTGTAATTGCACACATTCAAAGGAAGTGCTCTGCTAAAAACCCCTAATTCTAATGAATCACAATCTCATACAGATTACAGTATAGGCACATGTTTTTTATGGGACTCAAACTCCCAGCAGCACTGTTACTGGCTATGGCAGGAAGTCCACATTGGTAATGTAACAGCTGTTATAGGACTCAACCACGCAGGACCACTGTTACTGGCTATGGCCTAGACGATTGCTTAGAGATGGCAAACCACTATCACAGACAAGACACACCTTCTACAAACTCTACTAGCGCAGGGTTTAGAGTGGAAGGGACACACGCACAGGGTGTAGGGTCAAGGGAACACACTCGTAGGCTGTAGGGTGCAGGAAATGCACTCACAGGGTGTAGGGTGCAGGGAACACACTCACAGGCTGTAGGGTGCAGGGAACACAATCACAGGGTGTAGGGTGCAGGGAACACACTCACAGGGTGTAGGGTGCAGGGAACACACTCACAGGGTGTAGGGTGCAGGAAACACACTCCTCGTTTGGAGCACAACACAAGAATAAACACAGAGCTGGAATGTGGTTTCAGCCAATCATCCCTTTTATCATAAGCATTTTAAATGTTACTTCAGCCTTTTCTGGGGCATAAAAAATTCCTGGGACTGAAAAATGGCGAGCATTTGGGAACCTGAGAATCTGCAGCGGACATGGAGAGCACAGTTTGTCTTGCATAATGATATGCAGCAGTCTATTTATCCAGATTCACAAAACAATTCAATTACTCTCAGGGAAAGCATGATTAATCTGAACTACTGCCTCTACAAAGTCATCAATCAAAAGCAAAAGCTTTTGAGAACTTCATAGAACTGGAGTGAATTATCACATATCTCTTTATGAGCTTACTTCAGTCACTCTGATGCAGTGCACCTCTTCATGTGTTTATTTCAGTCACTATGACACAGCACACCTCTTCATGTGTTTATTTCAGTCGCTCTGATACAGCACACCTCTACATGTGTTTCTTTCAGTCTCTCTGATACAGCACACCTCCTCATGTGTTTATTTCAGTCACTATGACACAGCACACCTCTTCATGTGTTTATTTCAGTCGCTCTGATACAGCACACCTCTTCATGTGTTTCTTTCAGTGTCTCTGATACAGCACACCTCTTCATGTGTTTATTTCAGTCACTCTGATACAGCACACCTCCTCATGTGTTTACTCCAGTCTCTCTGATACAGCACAACTCTTCATGTGTTTATTTCAGTCTCTCTGATACAGCACACCTCTTCATGTGTTTCTTTCAGTCTCTCTAATACAGCACACCTCTTCATGTGTTTATTTCAGTCACTCTGATACAGCACACCTCTTCATGTGTTTATTTCAGTCACTTTGATACAGCACACCTCCTCATGTGTTTATTTCAGTGTCTCTGATACAGCACAACTCTTCATGTGTTTATTTCAGTCACTTTGATACAGCACACCTCTTCATGTGTTTATTTCAGTCACTTTGATACAGCACACCTCCTCATGTGTTTATTTCAGTGTCTCTGATACAGCACAACTCTTCATGTGTTTATTTCAGTCTCTCTGATACAGCACACCTCTTCATGTGCTTATTTCAGTCTCTCTGATACAGCACACCTCTTCATGTGTTTATTTCAGTGTCTCTGATACAGCACACCTCTTCATGTGTTTATTTCAGTGTCTCTGATACAGCACACCTCTTCATGTGTTTATTTCAGTCACTCTGATACAGCACACCTCTTCATGTGTTTATTTCAGTCTCTCTGATACAGCACATCTCTTCATGTGTTTATTTCAGTCTCTCCAGCGCACTCTGATGAAGTTGAAGGAGGAGGAGTTGAAACAGTTTCAGAGCCATCTGAGTCAGGATTACCCAGAATGCTCTGAGAGACAACAGGAGGACCTTGAGGCCCTGCATGTAGTTGAGAAGATGCTGGAGACCTGTGGCAGTGAGAGATCTCTGAAGATCACACTCCACATCCTGAGGAAAATGAAGCAGAAGGATCCCACAGAATCACTGGAGAGAGATGAGCAGAAGAGTAAGACACTATTTTGTGTAAATCAGTCATTAATATATCAGTATTAGCAACTGCACACAAGCCACTAAAGAGTGAATGTGTTTGTGCTGTGACTATTCCTTAGTAAACCTGGCCCTGAGAGAGATGTGCAACACACAGGCCCCTTATGTAAGGATATAAATGTTGGAAAAAGCTCATTAATGCAGGTTTAAAAAGCTGTGGCAGAATCAGTTTAGCAGTTTAATGTCTGAAAGAGAACCCCATAGAGCAAAGTGCCAATTTGAAGGAGTGATCGTGCACTGGCCAATCAGGATGAAACCCAATTTATGATATTATTACTGTTAATAAAATTGTAGAATTGTGTGATCTTAACATATATAGAAAAAGTTATGAAATTTCATCTAAACTGACTGGCCCTCTGCACCAGGTTGTGAAGCTGCCAATACAGTTTAGAACAGATATACCTGATTATTTATACTGCTATGATGGGTTTATATTTATATGGATCTAGTATTATCTGTCTGTACATGTTCACTTAATCTCATAGATTCACTCAATTTCTTCATCTCATTTCACGTTGGTAAGACCTTACGCTCTATAGTCCCCCTACTCTGGTGTGTCTTCATGAAGAAGGCAGAATCTATTTTCTGTTCACCATTTGTGCAGATTGTTGGAGTGATGTGTAACACACTGTGTGGCAGACTTGTGTAAAATATTGTGTCAAGGGGAAAAGTTTATAACAATGTTTTCAACTGATTGTTTTTTTTTAATATAAGTAAATTATCTGTCATATTTCCTCTTCTCAGAAAAACTCACCAAAGCCCAACAGACACTGAAATCTGATCTGAAGAAGAAGTTTGAATGCATATTTGAAGGTTTGGTACAGCAGGGCCACCCAACCCTCCTCAATGAGATCTATACGGAGCTCTACATCACAGAGGGAGGAGGTGGGGGGGTCAATAATGAACATGAGGTCAGACAGATTGAGGCAGCATCCAAGAGAAAAACCACACAGGAGACTGCAATCCTCTGCAATGACATCTTTAAACCTTTACCTGGACAGGAGAAACACATCAGAACTGTGCTTACAAAGGGCATCGCTGGCATTGGGAAAACTGTCTCTGTGCAGAAGTTCATTCTGGACTGGGCAGAAGGAAAAGCCAATCAGGATATTAATTTAATCTTCACTCTTCCTTTCCGAGATCTGAACTTGAAGAAGGAGAGAGAATTCAGTCTGATGCAACTCCTCCAGCACTACTTTCCACAGCTGAACGAGATCGAAAGTGTTAAACATGATGAAGTCAAAGTTGTGTTCATCTTTGATGGTCTGGATGAGTGTCGACTTCCTCTAGATTTCCAGAGCAATGAGATCTGCTGTGATGTAACAGAGTCAGCATCAGTGGACATGCTGCTGACCAACCTCATTAAGGGGAATCTGCTTCCCTCTGCTCTCCTCTGGATCACCTCTCGACCAGCAGCAGCCAATCAGATCCCTCCTGAGTGTGTTCACCAGGTGACAGAGGTACGAGGGTTCAATGACCCACAGAAGGAGGAGTACTTCAGGAAGAGAATCAGAGATCAGAACCTGGCCAGCAGAATTATCTCACACATAAAGTCATCCAGGAGTCTCTACATCATGTGTCACATTCCAGTCTTCTGCTGGATTTCTGCTACAGTTCTGGAGACATTGTTGGATAAAGCAGACAGTGGAGAACTGCCCAGAACTCTGACTGAAATGTACACACACTTCCTGCTCATTCAGACCAATGTGAAGAATCAGAAGTATCATGGCACCAATAAGACAAACACAAAGAAGATCTCAGCATCAGATGCAGAAATGATCCTGAAACTGGGGAAGCTGGCTTTTCTACAGCTGCAAAAGGGCAATCTGATATTCTATGAAGAGGACCTGAGAGAGAGTGGCATTGATGTCAGTGAAGCTTCAGTGTACTCTGGGGTGTGCACAGAAATCTTTAAAGAGGAGTCTGGGTTGCATCAGGAGAAAGTCTACTGCTTTGTGCATCTGAGCATTCAGGAGTTTCTGGCTGCCTTGTTTGCATTTTATTCATGTGTAAATTGGAACAGAAATATACTCAGACCAGAAACTTACAGGAGCACAGAGCTGTGTGAGGTACACAGGAGTGCAGTGGATCAGGCCTTACAGAGTAAGAATGGACACCTGGACCTTTTCCTCCGATTCCTTCTGGGCCTCTCACTGGACTCCACTCAGACTCTCTTAGGAGACGTACTGAAGCAGAGAGGAAGTAGGTCATCTGTTTCAGACCCAGTGACTCAAACAGGGAGCAAATCACTCATACACTCCATCAGAAAACCATTCACACAAACAGGAAGTAGATCAGAGAGCATCTGGAATACAGTCCAGTACATTAAGCAGAAGATCAGAGAAGACTCTTCAGCAGAGAGGACCATCAATCTGTTCCACTGTCTGAATGAACTGAATGACAACTCTCTCGTGGAGGAAATCCAGACTTCCCTGAGATCAGGAAGACTTTCTGATAAAGAGCTGGAACCACACCAATGCTCAGCTCTGGCCTTTGTGTTACTGATGTCAGAGGAGGTCCTGGATGAGTTTGACTTGAAGACGTACAACACATCAGCAGCAGGTTATCAGAGACTGATACCAGTCATGAGGAACTGCAGGAAGGCCAAGTGAGTACTGTTACATCATTCACAATGCAGATGATAGATACTGATATTTGCATAAACAGTTTATAATTGTGTGAGAATAAAGTGCATGAACGTAGCTCACCCATATTATGACCAAAAGAACCTTTAGAAAATGTTAATGAATAATATTTCAGAAGGTATCTGTTCCATTTTCATATGACCCTATGTGTGTGTAGAAAACAAAAACAAAAGGTAAAATACTGTAATCTGAATGCGATATTCCAGAACCTCTCCAGGGCATTAGCATTTTAAAGCTAACCTCAAAGATGTCAGTGGGGCCTGGAACCTTCACCTCCAAACAGGTCATGCAGGGTATTTTGGTCTCTGTCTGTGGAGGATGGGTGGGGTGTTGTGCCATCCTTATTGTTCTGTCCACTGGCTCTGTCATGCAAAATTTTATCCACCTGGGAAATTTGATCTGACCTGATGCAACAATGGGTTCTGAAATGCTGATATGGTGTCTTCATTGAAAAATAAAAAAACTGAAAGGAAAATACATATTTTACAAAGGGGTATGCTTTGAAAGTATTGGTGATTAAAGTCTTTGGTGAAATTATAGTGGCAAGCAAACGATGGTGGTGAAACTTAAGATTAACCTGGTGGGCGTACAAATTCATGAGTCAAATTACTGGTCACTCCTGAATGCTGGCCAGGGTGCATATTTACTTACACAAACATAAACAGTAAATCCAGCGATCTGACCCGCTTTTCTGTGGTCATCTTTATGACGAAAGCCAAATAGTCCAATATTACAGTGAAAAGAATCATTCTGTCCATTGAAAATACATCATGATCCAGTGGTGTTCACTAGCTAGCATTTTTAATAGCTTTATGTTTCTCTGAAACAAACATTATTTCTGTCTGCCTTTCCAGTGGGGTTTTTTATGTTTTTTGTCTTGACATTGAAAGATGGATACTGTTTTTTTGATGTTATTAGCTACTGGTTCTCTTCTCATGTGTATTTAAGGTAACTGTATGCAGGTTTGATCTTTGAAAAATGAAAGCTAGCGATAATGGGGACAGGCAGTGCTGTCAGGCACAACTTCTTAACTTGTCAGTCGTATTAAATGTCAGCTTCAGTGTAGTTGTCATCATCTTCAATACATCCTCATTAATAGTAAAACTCTCAAAACTGCACTAAAATGATTTAACTCCGCTCTCTTCATGAGGTAGCGTAAATCCTTCTGAGGTATGGTCTTGCAAAACTGAGAGCGATTTAATTTCCTATCTGCTAACTTTCAAAACATTACATCATCCCCGCGTTATGATAGCAATGGACGCTATGTCCGCTGAACCCATTGTTGCATCAGCTGGATCAAATTTCCTGGATGGATAAAATTTCGCATTACAGCTCCTCTGATGTCCGCTGGATTTCCGGTGCTCCTTGGAGCTCTTTCGGCGATGGTTGTGAAGTTTGACTTGGCGGTGATGCCATCTTCCTCCCCAGGTCCTCATGAGATGAACAGTGTTTATATCTGCAGGAGACTCAAGAACAATCCAAACACAGCTTGCAAAACCAGCATTACAAGATTATTACATCTTTCACCACCAGGAGTAAGCAAAGGGTCTTTGCTATTCTGGCTAAAAGGACACTTAATCTAAAACTGTGACTCACAGTAGAGATCATGATGGTATATTCTGTTATGCAGCCCTGTCTTTACATACGATCACATTGTGTGAAGCTGTTCTCTACACACAGAATGTATCTGATGCCCAGTCATTTGATTGAGTTAGGAACTCACTCATTACTTTCCTAACGGTCGTGTTAGCTGATGAAACACTCATGTATTTGACCTGTGTTTAGACACTCACCACCAGGGTGCTGCTCACTCTCTCAAAAGCATATTGATTCTTCGGAGTTTCAGAAATGATCGCTCTGGGAAACTAAAAATCTCACAGTTATGGAATTACACATTTTACAAAATTGTTTTAAAAAATAGTTTTTTATTGCTTGTGAATAAGTGAATAGTGTTCAAATAGACAATACAGGAAACTGTAGAGATTTTATATTTTTTTAATTTTGCATTTTACAACTTTCATGTTTTGGATATCATAAATATTTAATTATATTGTCTTACAGAATAAAAGAAAATCGCTGTACGTGCACGATATTTGCCCAGCAGTATAAATAAATTCAGAATAAAGTTCTGTGATGGGTCTTGATCATAGAGGTCAAACATCACAGATTGAGGGTTAAAACATTACTCTCACATTTATAATTAACTGGCCACTTAGTTGCAACCAGAAACAATATGAAATAATTGTAATAATAACAATATTACTTGATATATTTTACTTGATGATCATTTTCCACAATCCAATTTACAACATTAACATTAAAAAGTGACAGTAGGTTAATGTATTGTGTAAAAAGTGACAGTAGGTGTTGCTGAATTGTATTAAAAGCAGAGCTGTCCTCAACACCTCTATGAGCTTTATAGGCAAATTGCACTGGGTCTAGTAAACCCTCCGCTTTGCTATGTAGCTTTTACTTGACCAATCTCTCAAATGATTTCATGACCAAAGAGGTCAGTGCCACTGGCCTCGGTGCCACTGAGTTCTTTGGGGGTTTTGTTCTTTGCTATGGGTAACAATGATTGACTCCTTGTAGATTTTGGGTACTCTCTTATTGTTCTATGGATAGGTTAAACTCATAGGAGAAAATATCACACAGCTTGTAACAATCTGCCCTATCGGTCAGAATGTTACCGTTTAACTACGGGTTAAAACTAAATTACCGTGCATCATCAACGTAAAATGTATCTTTGCAGTAACGGACAGCTGGACTACCCAGAAATAACAACAAATAAGGCAAAAGTTACGTTCAATCAGTGTATTTACAAACAACAACAAATGACGCTGTCCAGCACTTGCTTTTGCACACTCACACCCCGTTCAGTTTGTGGTTCTCCGCGCGTTTCCGAGTATCTCCAGAAGTATCTCCAAACAGTGGAAAGTGATCCCAACAAATCCCGAATCCAAAACGCAACGAAATAGAGTCTAAAGAAAATGGCCCAAGTAATCTTAGACGACAGTGCCAAAAAAATATAATCTCCCTCAGCAGGAAGACTGAAAAACTGTCATCCGTCAAAGAATGAAAAGACCGCAACGAAAGCGAAAAAAAAGGTTTCGTCTCAACTGTCAGCTGGAAAAGTTCACCCCATTGTTTTTGTTGATTGGGTCCAGTGGCTTGGGTGCTTTTACGCAGTTATATCTCCTTCTCGGAGTTTTTGGGAAGCTTTAGGCAGGTCCCTCTTGGACTCCCCACCGCACACACTTTTTTTTTCCCCCTCACACTTCCGCGCTCCTCTCCTCTTCAAACCCGGTCAGCTGACAGAGCTTCCTCCCTCCTCCAATCAGCTGACCGGGTTTTCCCGATACCATCAGCTGACGTCTGGCCATCAGCTGATCATTCAAAACGACCCCCACATGACATTAAAACATTTAATATCTTCAGGGCAACAATGGGTATAAATGAAAAGAAAAACAAAATGGATAAACCTTAATAAAACATTCCTGCTACAGCCACATTATAGTGCTAGTGCAGTTTTAAAAATGTATCTATTTAACTAAGGGAATCCTACAGATACATATGTGGCCCTCTGTGTCACAAGCTGTAATGCACATATTTGAAGTAGTTTTCCCATAATCCTATTTGGCCCGGGGCTTTTCCCAGTTTTCCATTTTCTGAACATACCTTTAACATTTCAGGGACCGAACAGGAACTCAGTAGACTTAGGGAGTACTTTTACACTTGGTCACCATGCGTGTTGGACTGATTGAATATATCCAACTGTGTGAACACATTCCATTTACACTTGGCCCCATAACGGAGTCTCCATGAGACAGATATAAATCTGATTTGCTATCCATGAGTTATAAGCAGTTATATGGTACTGTATTCTGGAATGTAGGCAGCAAAGATGATGCTGGGTGCCAGAATTTAGCTTCATATTATTTTACAATTAAATTTACTACTTATTTTTTTCTCTAACCGTGTGAATCATCCATGCTGTTGTTTTGCATGTATTGACTGCAGGGGGTCCAAGTTGATGACTTCTGTGTGCTGATGTATTTCCATTTGGGAGGTGTAAAGATTATGGCCTGATTGCAGTGTGCGAACTTGTAGGCCTACTTACTTCATGTCAGCACATCTGATATATGATAATCAGTTAATGACCACATCAAACCTCCACATGGGAATCGAAACCAAAAATCACAGTATGATACGACCAACTAAAGCAGGGCACACATATCTACTACTGTACATCTGCAGAGTGATGTACTATATTCTAAAGCTTGTCATCAAGCTAACTTTTACAGAACAAGACACCTCTGCTTCTGGTTGCTCTTCAGAGACGATTGGCTTAGATTTTTTGGTAAATGCTAAATTTGTGAGTAAGCTTCCTTGTTTTCTTTTTTACATATCTGTATGCTGACTACAAAACAGGGAAATGAAGAAGGGCGATTCAGCGTGCAAACTGAGTGGGACTAAGAGAGTTTGTTTTTTTCTGATCTTTGAGTCAAAGTGAATGAAGTTTATGATATTGTGCCGCCACGCTTTGATGGTGATGGCAAGAATAGCATGCATGCTGGTATCTTTATTAAAGTGAATTAGTGATGAATCACCCACATGCATAAATCATACATCAATAATAGCCTAAATTTACGCATGATCCATGATGATGAACATACAGAAAAATAGAAATTCATGGCAAAAATAGCATATTTTCAATATTTTAGAGACCCCCCCAAAATTTCACACATCTTGTTTTCAGGGGAGCTCATGTCTTATTAAGAGGAGCCGAGCTCCCCCTGGCTCCCCTGTAGTTCACACCCTGCCTGAATGACCAGATACTGTTTAGTTAAATTACTTGCTAAGCTTTTACATTTTCATGTTTTTTTATAAAGATACCATTTAAATTTAGTTCAGATATTATGTTGTTGTTCCCATTTTAAAAAGTAATTACAATATGTTCACCTTCTTCCAGCCATTTATAGCTTGTCCTTATGAAACTCTTTGGCTTTATAGATTTACTGTTGACTCACCTTGCTTTTCAAATGAGCTAATTTAGTTCAGTTGTCTTCTGGTTTATATACATTGTATGTACTTCAAAATGCAATAATATGTATGATCAACTGATTTTCCTCCCTTTTTTTCAGAACCTGATTTCATTGATCGGGTTTTGTATCTCAAATTTTAGAAGGTCCCTGTTAAGATCATATAATGTTTCTTGCTTTGCTTTATCCAGACAGAATTAATACATGCTATAATTTGATATCTAGTGGGCTCAAGTCCAAACAAAGAGGTATTATGTTTCCAGTAAGAGTGTCTCCTTTGTGGATGAACATCATAAGTACTAATAGCTCTTACAATAGTGTTCTGGTCCAACAGTGGTGTTGGAACAACCTCTACTTTTACAATGTTAGGGTGTAATGAATGTGATATAAACCATCGGTTGATCCTAGATTTAGATGGGCCAGTTTTATTACTCCAAGTAACCATTTGATCAGGGTTCCTGACTCTTAAAATGCTGGTTGGGTCAAACATAGACATCATATTGGTTAAGGAGGTGTGATTACGGTTTTGTTGGGGCCTGTAAGGTCATAAATCCATATTAATATAGGGCTAGTTTAAAATCCCCACCTAATTAAATGTTCAGATTTGGATTGATTTCTCAGAATTCATTATGAATAGCATCTAGGAAATGATTATTTATCTTATTTTGGCAGTTAACCATAAATATTCCCAAGGAAATAAAAAATAATTCCAAAACTGCCCATGTGTAATAACAACTGCTAAATCATAATGGCCTGCAGGGTTGAGAATACATAAAATAACTTACATGTATGTTTTTTAAAAGAAGTCCAGCTCAGTATTGAATTCTTTCAATAATTCATCGACCATCCTTTGACTGTTGGTGAGATTCTCCTATAATTCGTCCAAGTACGTTTTCAGATGATCCAGCCAATTGTTCCAGACAGGCCATTTCTTACTGAGATCTAATGTTGTCCCTTTAAGAATGCCAGGAGATCTTATTAGTCCCAAGGGAGCCTGTTATGATGCTATATATTTTTTGTTAAAATAATACATTTTAGATTACGAGGGTTTTCATTGTTTAATTAATGAGAGAGTGGTTTCACTCCGTTACCCAGAGAGTGAAAAGTGAGTGAGTTGGATCGACGCTATTTCCAGTGAGGTTTGTGCGCGCAGTTCGGCGGCGTCTGGTAAATCCTGGAAGCGGATCTCACAAAACTCGTCAACTCCACTCGAATATTGTTTTTTTCCCCATGGTTTTCTTTTCCTTGTTCATCCTTAACCAACTAATTGACGCTCAGCCCAGGCTGTCGGGATCTTTTAGAAAACGCTGAACAAACGGATTGCAGCGAACTGTTGACTTCGCAATTCCAAGACCGGGCTGTCCGTCCCCGGTGACAAGAGCGAGCTGGCCACGGAATGAGAAGCTGCAGCGTTTGGTACAAGCGGCGGAGGCAACGCCAGTCCTCCTTTCTTTCTTATTGTATTTAAACAAGCAGAGTGTAGCAGCCACACGCCACTAGACTCAGCAAACTTATAGCAGGCATTGATACATTTAAAGACAACCAGAGTAAGGTCAGGCATGCAGTATCTGCCCAGGGAAGCCATGACACTATCAAGCGAGGAATAATGTATCCTGTTTTACCACAAATATTTTGGAATCCACATCAATTGTAAGATATTTTTTCAACATCATTTCCGTTTGGAATGCCGGGCTTCTTTCTTTTGGTGAGGAAAAGTTTGTTGGAGCTCTCAGTCCAGCAGGCTCCACTCAGACATTGAATGTAGGCGATCACTCCAGTAATAGTGGAGTGCGCCAACTTGACTACTTGGTGGAAGTCTCTCTTCAGTTGGATGTTTTAGAACACAACTGGTAGGCAAAAGACTTGGCTACAGTATGAAACAGTGATTTGACTGCATGCCGAATTTAAATATGATTATCAAACCTACTTTACTGCTGTCTCATATGACCGTCTATGATTGAGTTTACTTTGTAAAGGTACCAGAGTCAGACATAAAGGCGCCATTTTGAGTCCCTATAGATTCACAGTTGTAGCTCTGTGGTAACCCCTCATCACTCCATGTGGGACACAGCAAAATATTTTACTCGCAGTCACAGTTATCCTAGTTACATAAATTCATGTTATGGAACTTGACACAACTAGGGAAGCGACACAATCTAGTCACAACTGAGGTCAACGTAGGCTATGTGTCAGTAGGATAAATTATGGCGACTACAAGATTATAAACCGAGACCTGTACAAAACCTATGTGAACTCAAAGCAAGGTTTTTACTAAAACCTGACATCGCCTGTAGCCAAGTTGATTGGCAATTTGGCTCAAACAAGCAGTGGAGCTTGCTTCTCCTGCCACAATAAGAGACTCAACAGAGAAGCTTTTCCGCCAGAGATTGAGAGGGAGGCTATGTACCAGCAACCAAGCAAACTTGTTCTATTGGCGAGGTATGAGCTCGGCTACCCACAAGGTATATGTTGAATATTCTGTTCTGTTTACACCAAATTGGTGACTTTGACAGATGAAACTTTAATTTGGATGCCATTTGTGGCTTGGGAAGTTAAGCGACACAAACCGCGTACAGCCATAAGCTAGCGGTACCGCTGCAACGCAGCGCTTCATTATTATATCCTCACAATAGTTTTGGCGTGAATGTGTCGCGGCCTGTTCTCTGTGGAGGGATGACAGCGCTGTCTAGTGGACTCATTTAGTAACTGCAGCAGAGCTTAGAGAGGAGCCAAAGCATTTAGATACAGCAAAACTGTTCTGAATAAGGGCAACAATGGATCCAGCTTTGTGTGTTATTTCATTTCTGGTTTTATGCAACCGGTTAATGCTACGGCTGTGTTGGTTTTCTTGTACAACTGAGTATTATTGTTGTAGAGGTTCATTATATTCAGTTACACCAAAAACAATTAAACACAACAAAAGATGGGAAAATGATGCACAGCCAAAATATTTACTTGCATCTAACCCCAATCACAAAATTTTGTGTAAAATTATATTTCAAATCATATAGGGTAACACAGAATTTTCTGGCACACGGCATAGGGATGTGTATTTGAGAATCTGAGCACTTTCATTGTGTTCAACATTAAAAAATGATTTTAGTTTCCTGCTGATGGCTCAGTGATGTGCACTGTTTTGACATTGGTGTTCCTACATTGGGATTTTTTGGTAAAATTCATAAAACCAATAACGATCAAAAAGTTTCGTCACAGGTCATTGAAAAATGATCACCACTACACTGCTGATCAGATGTGAACTAAAACCCCCTTGCCTTCCTGTGACTACTCCTGTTAACCTTTAGCTGTGTGATAATGTTTGCCTTTTTACTGTCATTGGAAGGAAATACAAACTTATCACAACTTGTCAAGCTAACTCACTATTCACTGTAAAGGCTGGAATTTACTTTTATAATGAAATACAGTATAAAAGGATCTGATAACTCCATCCTTAGCCCTGCTGTCCACACTTGGCTCAGGGGCATGAGTCGGGCCATGAGTGAGGCTTAAAGCCCAGAGTTAGCCTGAAGAAGTCTGTGGAAAAGGTAGCTGGGCCATTAGCCCCAATTCTGACAGAACTGAATAGAGGAAAAGGGGCTATTTGGGTCAGAACCACAGCTGTAGAACTGTCAGACTTGAGCAGGACATCTTATTCTCAGGTGTAAAGTGCTGCAGTTGGAGAGTGTAGCACAGACATCTTCCTCAGAGCATTGTAGATCTTACAATCCTCATTATCACTCTTTATCAGTGAGCACTATCAATATTGCATTTAAAATATGAAGTGTTAAATATTAACACATTACCTCTTTCTTTCAGACTCAGCAGCTGTGGTCTTACAAAGAAGTCCTGTGAAATTGTGGCCTCAGCTCTCCAGTCATCAAACTCACCTGTGAGAGAGCTGGACCTCAGCTACAATAACCTGGGAGATTCAGGAGTGAAGCTGCTCTGTGCTGGATTGAAGAGTCCAAACTGTAAACTACAGACACTGGGGTGAGTAGTGCTGTGTACTATGTGACTTTTAGGAAATAGTTGTTGATTATGGCTCCAAACAGAATGTTAAACGGCTCCTTCTGAGAATGGCAGTTAAGTATCAGAGAGTAAATATTTTGTTTCTTATTTGAGCACTTTCATTGTGTTTAACATCAAAAAAGGATTTTAGTTTCCTACTGATTGCTCAGTGATGTACACTGTTTTGACACTGGTGTTCCTACATTGATTTGTTTTGGTAAAATTTATAAAACCAATAACTATCAAAACGTTTGGTCACAGGTCATTGAGAACCATCAGAACAGACACACTGCACTGCTGATCAGATGTGAACTAAAAACCCCCTTGCCTTCCTGTGACTACTCCTGTGAACCTTTAGCTGTGTGATCATTTTTCTTTTTCACTCACATTGGAATGAAATACAAACTTCTCACAACTTCTCAATTTAACTCACTATTCACTGTAAAGACTGAAGTTTGCTTTAATAACGAATTACAGTGTAAAAGGATCTGATAACTCCATCCTTAGCCCTGCTGTCCACACTTGGCTCAGGGCATGAGTAGGGCCATGAGTGAGGCTTAAAGCCCAGAGTTAGCCTGAAATAGACTGTGGAAAAGGTAGCTGGGCCATTAGCCCCAATTCTGACAGAACTGAAAAGAGGAAAAGGGGCTATTTGGGTCAGAACCACAGCTGTAGAACTGTCAGACTTGAGCAGGACATCTTATTCTCAGGTGTAAAGTGCTGCAGTTGGAGAGTGTAGCACAGACATCTTCGTCAGAGCATTGTAGATCTTAAAATCTTCATTATCACTCTTTATCAGTGAGCACTATCAATATTGCATTTAAAATATGAAGTGTTAAATATTAACACATTACCTCTTTCTTTCAGACTCAGCAGCTGTGGTCTTACAAAGGAGTCCTGTGAAATTGTGGCCTCAGCTCTCCAGTCATCAAACTCACCCCTGAGAGAGCTGGACCTCAGCTACAATAACCTGGGAGATTCAGGAGTGAAGCCGCTCTGTGCTGGACTGAAGAATCCAAACTGTAAACTACAGACACTGGGGTGAGTAGTGCTGTGTACTTTGTGACCTTTAGGAAATAGTGGTTGATTATGGCTCCAAACAGAGTAACGTTAAACGGCTCCTTCTCTCAATCAAACTTCTCTTCTCTCCAGCCTTCCTTCCTTTGTTTACATTGGTCCCATCCCTCTCTTCTTACTCCTCTATCACAGGAATTTACAGCAGGATTAACACCTATGAGTCTCAGGGTTGCCAGCCGTGTTGTTCCTGACCAGAATTTTCTTGTGTTGAATTTCAGTGTGAAAGTTGGATTATGTGCGTGTTCTATCCACAGACGAGTGTTGAGACAGCAACATGCATTTTATGGTTATTTACCCTGCTCCCTTCTTTTATGGTCCCTTGCCATGCACCCAGACACGGCCTGAGAGGGACAAATGGACTCCACCCCCTTGTAAATACCCCTGAATCAGTGACCAAAGAGGCAACAGGCTTTTCAAACATGGCAAGGAGCAGAGCTTTACTCAGAAACTAAAACGAAACACTTAGGGCAGCCAAAATGGATGTACATTTGGGGTTACCAGTTAAAAGCGGAATTGGGCGTGGTACGACCCTCTTTGTGGTTGGTAAGCCCTAAAATGCCCCCAAATGTAGAATCCTTTGATAAACATGCCCAACCACAGGGGGCTATCACCTGTCTCTCTCCCTCTGGCTCCTTCCTCTTCTGGAGCGTGTGTGTGTGTGTGTTTGTGCATGTGAGCAAGTGAGTGAACTGGTTTACTTAAACTATCCTGGAGTTACTCATTAGAACACCTGCAGAGCCTGCAGCATGTAGGTAGGAGATAGTTTGTTGGACGTGGCGTGCCCTTTTCTTGGTGATTGCATCAGCACTGAAGCTCTAATAATTTGCAGAGCTTTACATGGGGAGAGGGAGATTAGACCCTGATTAGATAGCTATTCTATCATTCCCTGATGAGTATCTTTGTGAATTTTCCCCTTTTCTGAGCAATCAATAATTCATTTGATCAACATTCTCCAGGCTCATATTTCAAACATTAGGCATCATTTCAAGGTACTTTATTGGCATGACATGGGCTGTGTTGCCATAGGAAATGTTACAGTTAATACAATAACAGAACAATTAACACAATTAATAACGGGGAAAAAAGGAACAAACATGAATGCATACAATGAATGACTATTAACTAACATTTACACATTTATTACATTCCTGCACTGGTGACAGGTTGCTACATATAGAGCAGCCAGGGAGGCTGTGTGTCCTTCACCCAGTAAGATTGGTAATTGTCTCTCCACAGGGTGTGTTTCAAAATTTGGATATATTCTTTTACATTTTTCATAGAAGTATTTGTGAATGTTTGTGTAATTTGTGCAGTATAGGAGGAAGTGTAGCTCTGTCTCAGCCTCACCTGTCTCACAGTGATCACATATCCTCTCCTCTTTGGGGCGCCAGGTTTGCTTGTGTCTGCCTGTTTCAATGGCCAGGCTGTGATCACTTCGTCTGTATTTCTTCCAGTGTTCCAAATAAGAATCTTTTGTTTGATTTATTAATCGGCTGATTTTAATTGAAGCAGTGCTGGTCTGAAACGTGTCATAGTTAGTATTGTGAGTTATTTGGTTTGTTTGTATCATGGCCAGCTGACTGAGAGGACTTCTATTGGGGCTTAGCTCTTGGGATAGGAAGGCCGTATATTGGAGGGAATTTGGTTCACTTGTTTTTAGATGAATCCAGAATTTTAAAGCTCGTTTTTGAATGTTAATAATCAAAGGGTAAGATCGTACAGCGTACTGGGCTGTGTCTGTATGTTGTGTGGCTCATTTGTTCTTTTTATATATACAATGATTTGACTGTGGTCTGATAGGGAGGTTTGTTGCCTGACAGTGAATGCATTTATGGAGGAGGGGTCCACATCTGTAATGGCATAATCTACCACACTGTTCCCAAGAGCTGAGCTGTTAGTGAACCTTCCAAAGGAGTCCCCTCTGATCCTGCCATGAATGATATACAGACCCAAGGTTTGACGGAGATACACTACCTGTCTACCATTTTTATGAATGACATTGTCGTGGCTGTTTGTGGTTTTTATGATTGGAGTGTGGTACATAGGAGATTGGCTAAAGATGTGTTTGTTTCCTTCAGTGGTGAGGAAGTCAGGGAGAGTACCTGTCCTGGTGTTTAGGTCTCCACAGAGCAGCACACTTCCCTGGGCCTGGAAGTGGCAGATGTCTGTGTGCAGATTATTAAAAATGGATGCATTGAAATAGGGAGAATCCAATGGGGGGGTGTAGATTGCACATAGGTACATATCTTTTTCAGATGGAAAGATTTTTTTTATTTAATTTTAACCAAAGGTAAGTGTCACCTGTTTTTACTGGGTCAATTAATGTATTTATTTTTTCCTTGTACCACACAATAATTCCTCCAGAATCTCTGCCATGATTTATATGCGTATGTTTAAGAGAAGGGAGAATTATCTCTCTAAAGTTGGGTGGGCATTCTGTGGACACATCAGCACGACACCAGGTTTCACTGAGTAGCACAATATCAACATTTTCTAAACTATTTACAAATTCAGGATCTGTGCTCTTCAGATCAAGTGATGAGGACCACAGACCCTGGATGTTCCAGCTACAGATTTTTAGAGTCAAAATGTAAATATAAATGTATGGAAAAATTAAATAAACTACAAACATGAAACTATATATCTAATTGATTTACAAAGGATTTGCTTATGATTGAACATGTACATTGTATACTGTTAATTATAATAATTATTATATATAATTTTTTTTACTCACTCCCCTAGGTAATTAATTTGTTGCAGATCAAACCCAGCAGGCGGCAGATCTCTCTCAAGTCAGAGCCAGCAGGGCTCTGAGTGGCTGCAGCATAGCTGAGTCCAGGCTGTGTGTGCTGGGCTGCAGCATAGCTGAGTCCATGCTGTGTGTGCTGGACTGCAGCATAGCTGAGTCCATGCTGTGTGTGCTGGGCTGCAGCATAGCTGAGTCCAGGCTGTGTGTGTTGGGCTGCAGCATAGCTGAGTCCAGGCTGTGTGTGCTGGGCTGCAGCATAGCTGAGTCCAGACTGTGTGTGCTGGGCTGCAGCATAGCTGAGTCCAGGCTGTGTGTGCTGGGCTGCAGCATAGCTGAGTCCAGGCTGTGTGTGCTGGGCTGCAGCATAGCTGAGTCCAGGCTGTGTGTGCTGGGCTGCAGCATAGCTGAGTCCAGGCTGTGTGTGCTGGGCTGCAGCATAGCTGAGTCCAGGCTGTGTGTGCTGGGCTGCAGCATAGCTGAGTCCAGGCTGTGTGTGCTGGGCTGCGGCGCTGAGTGTTGGGTTATGGGGGGGGGGTAGGCAGCGTGGGCATCCTGTGACACGTCAGCACAGGGCAGAAGGGTGGAGATAATAATCTTTGCCCTGGGGAAGCGCTGTGTGGCTCTCTCAGCCACTCCAATCACAAAGGCAGCCACCCCCTCCCACTGAGAGGCCAGGTCATTGGTGCCGGTGTGGATGATGATGGTGCCAGGGTTTCCCAGGATGCTGTCTGAGAGCTGCTGTAGGGCAGACTTAGTCGTGGGGCACCACAGCTTACACACCCTCCTTTCTGGGAACATGCGTCTCATATCCACATGCTTCCGCTTGGAATCATATGATTGGAGGGTGTAGAGTGATTAGGGGGTGAAGTGTGATTGGAGGGTGTAGTGTGATTAGGGGGTGTAGTGTGATTAGGGGGTGTAGTGTGATTGGGGGGTGTAGTGTGATTGGAGGGTGTAGTGTGATTAGGGGGTGTAGTGTGATTGGAGGGTGTAGTGTGATTAGGGGGTGTAGTGTGATTGGAGGGTGTAGTGTGATTAGGGGGTGTAGTGTGATTGGAGGGTGTAGTGTGATTAGGGGGTGTAGTGTGAGTGATGTGTCTTGGGGAAGGAACTGGTCTGTTTTTCCTGGAGGTGGGTGAGGGGGTGCGTGTAGCTTGTTTAGATGTGGGGATAGGAATGGGTGTGGTCTTTCTGGGGAGGGGGGTGGCTGCAGCCTGTCTGGGGGAGGGGATGGGCATGACTGTTTTAGGGGAGTGGGGTGTTATGTATGAGGGGGTTGTAGGGCCTTGTGAAGCTGTGGGTGGTGCCAGGGCTTGCTGTATTCTGGGCTCTGCTTGTTTCATGTCCAGGTCTTGAGGAGGGGCATTCTGTTGTGTTTCCTCTCTGGTCCTGGCTAACTCCCTGTGTAGCTGCTTGTTTTCCTCCTTCAGTGAGCTCACCTCCTCCTGCAGCTGTCTCAGTGCAGCCGTGTGCTCCTGTCTGAGCTGGTGGAGCTCCTCTTTCAGCTGCTCTGTCTGGCCTTGCTCTGTAGCGCTGGTCCTGCTGCTCTCCCTGAATTGCGTAAACTCCAGCTCCATCAGGGACAGGCTCTCTCTCAGCTGCAGCAGGCCGTGTGTGGGTCTGGGGGAGCAGGAGGGCTGGGGGGAGTCAGTACTCTGCTGGCTGGACCTGTGTCTGGGGTGCTGGGGACCAACAGGCTTGGAAGATCATATGTTATCGTTTTATCTGGAGTAGCTGTGATTCTAACCTTTTAATTTGGGGAATATTTTTTCAAAATCAAAAAGAATTTCTTCATTCCCTTGTATTAGGACAGTACCATTGTGATATTTCATTCCATTTTATATCAATGGAAGTTTTCTTTGTCACAACAGAGAGGCTGAAAACATTAGCAAGGCAACCGTTACTCTTACTGTTACTCTTCTGCACTGTTAAGATAATATGTGATGCAGCCCACATCATTACAAATGCTGAATCTAAGTGGCCAGGCTCTGTCCATGACTCAGCTTAAATTTTTACAAACACAAAAGTTTTACACTTTACCCCCATTTGATTATAGGACAGTTTGATGGTGTCCTACTTGGGGACAGAGAGTTCCCCTACCTGCCCTCTCTGATGACCTCTTACCCTGACCCTGAGCCGTCTCTACATGTTATCATATTCTCTTTGTTATACAGTAAACTCCAGAATTATTGGAACCCCTGACTGGAAATGCAGTACAAATACAATAAAAAAAATAACATTATTGAGATAAACTCAAAATGCATATATGTGAAAAACATTGTGGTTTATGAACATTCCTATTATTCCAAAATCATACATTTATTTAACAAATAAACAAATTCATTAAAAAGAAGGATTCATAATTATTGGGTCTTATACAGTTTGACAAGGTTAAGGCACACATTTGGATGGATTTTGGACCATTCTTCTTTGCAGATCCTTTCAAGATCATTCACATTCTTGGGTTTGTGCTTATCACCCGTCCTCTTCAGTTTAGCCCACAGATTTTCCATCGTATTGAGGTCTGATGACTGAGATGGCCATTGCAGAACATTGATTTTGTTGTGCCAGAAATATTTCTGTGTGGATTCGGAGGTGTGCTTTGTGTCATTGTCTTGGTGGAATGTTCACCTACAGCCAAGTCTCAGCCTTCTGGCAGAGGCAACTAGATTGTCAGCCAAAATTGCCTTATACTTGGTGGAATCCATTGAGCCATCGATCTTTACCAGCGCCCCTGGACCTCTGAAATTAAAACAGCCCCAAAAATTCACTGACCCACCACCATGTTTCACCGTGTGTATGAGGTGCCTTTCCTTGTATGCATCTGTTTTTGGACGCCAAACATGCCGATGCTTTATCTGAACAAAACATTTAATTCTGGTCTTATCTGACCACAGCACCTTCATCCAATATTTATTCAAATTATTTTTTGGCAAATTGCAAGTGCTTGCTTCTGTGTCTTGGGGTGAGAAAAGGCTTTATTGTTGCATCCCTTCTAAAAATCATGTGGTTACGGAGGTGGCATCTGATGGTGCTTTTTGAAACCTGGTGACCCCAAGATGCCACCAAGGCCTGCAAATCCTTCACAGTGATTCTTTGGGATTTTTTTGCTTCTCTCACCATCGTGTCCTTTTCCTGTCAGGTTTTCAACTGTTCCATGTTTATATCTAATAATTATTTTATTATTATTTTAATTATTTTTAAAAATATTATACATATTTTTAAAAAATTGCTCTGACAGTGCTCAGTGGTATATTTACTCCTTTGTGGATCATCTTGTAGCCATTACCAGTTATGAAAGTCTACAACCATCTGTCTCTTTTAAACTGCCATTTTTTTTTGTTTTCTTCATGTTGTTGGATGGCAAGGGGATTTTTTATGCATGGTACCTCATTTTCATACCCTAGTGAAACTGGAAGTGATGTAATGATAAAATATAGTTCCCTAACTCTTAGATGAACTTAAATTAGATGAATTTCATTCCTGGCTTAAATTTGGTAGATTTTATTAATGATAATATTTAGGGGTGCCATTAATTGTGAAACTTTGATCTGGAGGAAATAATTTTTTAATTAAATTAATGAATGATTTTGGTTGGCTCAATTGAAACATTAATACACAACAGTAGTTGTTACATGTTGGCATTTTGAGTTTATCTCCATAATGTTGTTATGTATATTTTGTTGTAATTTTACCACATTTTCAGTCAGTTTTCCTGTGTGTGTTGTGCACATGAGGATAAACGTAGGAGTAAGAGCTGGGACAGTAAGAGAGGGAACAATGGGTTCTTCCTAGTTTTATAACTTTCTTGCCCATTGCATGTTTCTGGGGTTACAGAATTTGCTGACTGTAACTGAGGATGTCAGGCTGGGGCGGTGCTATAAACATCACTGGTGTTTCCTGTGGAGTGTGTAGTCCACTTCGTGGACTCCTGTGGAGTTCCATTGTCCCTGCACCCCCCTTTGGTCTCAGGTTGTGGCTTAAGCCAGTATTCCTTTAGAGCGCAAAAGTCATTCAATATTCCACAGGTCCTCAAGTTCATTTGACAGGTTATGACAGTTTGGCAAATCTGGGCAGTTCATACACAGCTGTAGACATCTGGGCAGTTATGTGTAACATTTAACCAATCATGAAAACATATCAAAAGAGAACACTACTAACAGTCAAGGACTGACTATTAAGGTACACGCATGTCTACTGACAAACTCAATCAATAAAACATAATGGAAAATAAGAAAACAGTAGCACCTGGGAGGTTTATGCTTAAAGTGCTCAGGAGTGTTAGTGAGGCAGAGTATGAGTTGTCAGTGATCCAGTCATGAGAAGTCTGAGGGGGGTGCCCTATGGATCAGATGAACTTTTGACTACAGTTTGAGGTCTGGTCAGGCCCGGCCCAGACTGGACTGGACTGTTTAGTCCCTTCAGACAGGAGCTGCTGTGGAAGGGTGATTCCTGGCTGTTACCCCCAGGTACCCTTGTGCTGTTCTGACAGAGACTGTTTATCCTGGTGACTGTATCAAGAAATGGAAATGAAGACATAATGATCTCATTTCTGTAGGTCATCCTAGTTTGTGTGATATCCTAACCAGGAGATATATGTTAACAGTCTTACATTAGTGGTACTTCCTGAAGTCCAGCTAATTACTGACTTACATGACACTGGGTCAGTGAGCAGCTACTCACAATGAGGAGGTGTTGTGAAAAATGTAACAATGGGGCAGCACTCTAGGGATGTGCCCAATGCACCTGCAAAGATCATCCTGTAGCTGTGGTTGCCTGATTGGGCTGGGTTTAACAGTCTACAGTAACTGACTAAATTACCATTAATATGTCTGATTAAATGGCTTAATAAACTAGTGTTTAGAGAGAAATGGTTGCTGTTGTTACAGGCCAACCAAGCTGAGTAAAAATGACTCATGCAGCCCCCTTTGGTAAGGTGGAGTTGAACAAAGAGAGAAGAGAGTGATGGAGGAGGAGAGGTACTCTGTTTTCAGGTTTCCTTTTCCTGATGAGCATATGGGAACTTATGTTCCTTTGTAAGCAGTGCAGCTACTGTCAAACTATTCTGAGCTTCCTTCCCCATCTGTGTCTGTACCTGTGGGTCTAGCTGAATTATCTTCTCTCCAATTTTTGCTGTCATTGGATTGAGAAAAAACAACTAGAGTAAAAATTTTGGCCAAACGGTTTTCTTAATGTGTTTTTGGGGCTCTTAGGTTCTGAGGGAGTGACTTGGCACTTGCTCTGGACCTTCTGGTCAACCTCAGTTTTTTCATTTGTGGCACGATACGCAGGGTGTCCCAAACGGTCTGGGCTTCACTTTTAATCTTATGCATTGATTGTTTATCTCTTCAGGACAAAACAACATGAGTATGAATACAGGGGTCGAGGTCGTGTAAGAGGAGAGATTTGAAAGTTTGACTCTCTTCTGTACCTGGCTTATCTCTACGCTGTATTTAGACATACTATGGCAACATACTTTTTTTGCTTCTGACCATGACGATGTTCTCGTGCATCATGTCCACTCCATGCTGTAGAAGATGTTTTGTTTAGTTTATTGTATTTCCAGTCTTGCCTGCATTTATGTTTTGGGGTTGCAATCTTTTCTGATGCTGTGTGTTTTTATAAAATGAGGCCAGATTTTCTACTGTTTCTGTGTCATAGTGAATGCACTTCAGGGTGAACAAACAAGCTGAAGGCATTTTCCTCCTCTGGCATGTAGTTGCATAGGTCAGTGTGATGGTGAGCCAGTCAGATATAACCCTAACTTTTCACAAAAGTAATCGTGATTGGCACACAGATTGTGATGATGGATGTTATTTCTTAGATAAAAATTACAGTGTGGAAAGTTGGCGCAGAATGTTTTCACATATCCCGTGAGTATAGGCAATAAAATCAATGGCAGTTCTGTTCTGAAGAGTTGTGTTTTTCTCCGATCAACTATAAAAAGTATTGATGATGGTGTCAGTATTGTCTGAAACTGTTCAACCGCATCAGTAAGGTATCAATAAGATCTTACTGATACCCATCCCTAGTGAGAGGTAACTGTAGTGAAACACAGTTTGTGTTCCCTGTGTGGAGGGGAGAAATCATACGATTGTCAGAAGATTCATGCTGAGATCATCTGGTCCCCCCTTTGGAAGGGTGCAGGATTAAAGACCTGAATAGACTGAAATGTTTTGGTTAGAGGAAGTAGAAGAATGATGCTCAGAGCAGCCTGAGTCACAAGTAGACCCCCCTTTCCCCTTTTCACTGTGTGAAGAGTGAGATATCAGCACATAGTCTGATGTGGTTTCCACTGAAACACTGCTTAGTGAATTAGAGTGGGACCTGAGGTCGGCTAGCCTGGATATTGGACCCAGATCAGAATGCAAAGTGTTTCTGTGCACCTGGTTATATGTGGCTCCTTGCAGAATTGAGGTGAGAGGGGATGAGACATTAACCACTGAAAGAAAAGAAGGGGTGTCATGTGACTGCAGTACTGCAGTGTGTTCACTTTTAAGATGGGAAAACTCCTCTCTGTAGGAGCAGAGATCTGATTTGGCAGAGTGCAAATCATCTAGATACTGCAGAGCTTTTTTGCTAAAGGTTTGTAGATCTTGGAGGATGTTTATTTTGAGCTTTCAGGTTTACAATCTCACTCCCTAGTTACTCATTTGCAAAGGAGGGCAAGGCTGGCTTGCCTTGAGAGAGCCAAGACAGAGCATGACTATGTATTATTCAGTTCAAATTAGGTTAAGGGCAATTTAATAATGCCATTAAATTTCAGAGGTACTGAAGATGTTGGTATGACAGTAAAATCACCAAATGGACAATTATTTTCATGATTCAGAGATAAAAATAATGATTGTTCATCATCAATTAAAGGTGTCTCTTATGGTGATTTGAATGATTAAGGGTGATTAATAATACCAATAGTTATTATACATATATTTATATGTACAATGATTTTCTTCAAGTTTGTGTGGAATTGCCAATGTGTTACCAAGGGGAATTCACAACCACAGTGTGAGCTTTGCTTGCTGTTACTGGATTCAACTGCAGTCGACAGTGGTGTTTGAGAACATGTGAGAACAATGTGGGAAGTGCAATGATTGAAGTTCGAAGCTGCTTGGATAGGGGCCCCATTATCTGTTTTGTCAGGAGCCTCACTCCCTCCTTCTTCTCCAGAGGCCTCACTCTCTGCCTGTTTTCCAAAATTGAATCGCATTTTTCCTTCTAAAAAAAACATTAAATACAGCCAAATGATATTATCACAAAACATTTTTTATGCCAAAATCTATCCTCACACATGAGGGCACCACAGAATGTCGAGTAAATGTGCAATTCAGCACATGGGAAGCAGAAAATATGAGGATAATGCTGTTCCTCACAAAGGCTCCAGTTAAATGCAGGTGAAGTGTATGCAGTGCAAGAACAAACAGATAACACAATATGTTCATCTTAACAGTCCCAGCACAAGGCACCAATTAAAAGTAATCAACCTCATAAAATGACTTAAGCCATAAACGTATTAATATGACCATAATAATAGCAAACCAACAGGAATTACCACACCCTTTTAACAATACAATTATTGATAATTAGTATTGGGGATCCAACCAGTTTCTGAAGGCTTTGTTCTATGAATAGAGTGGCTACAGTCAATGTTTAAGTGATAACAACACAGACAACCAGTTATAAATACAAAGGCTTCATTACATATGAAATATGAATATGTGTATGAAAGCAAATCTGAGTGCATGTAGATGACTGAGTCAGAACACACAGAGTGTGTGTGTGTGTGTGTGTGTGTGTGTGTGTATTTATTTATGTGTGTGTGTGTGTGTTTTTATTCTCTCCATAGGCTGGGATGGTATATATCTACAGTGTGTGTGAATGTTCTCTCCACAGGCTGGGATGGTGTATATTTATAGTGTGTGTGTGTGTGTGTGTGTGTGTGTGTGTGTGTGTTTTCTCCGTTGGTTGGGATGGTGTATATTTACAGTGTGTGTGTGAATGTTTTCTCCACAGGCTGGGATGGTGTATATTTATTGTGTGTTTGTATGTGTGTGTGAATGTTCTCTCCACAGGCTGGGATGGTGTATATTTATAGTGTGTGTGCGCGTGTGTGTGTGTTGTTTTTTTTTTTTCTCCATAGGCTTGGATGGTATATATCTACAGTTTGTGTGAATGTTCTCTCCCCAGGCTGGGGTGGTGTATTTTTATAGTGTGTGTGTGCGGGTGTGTGTGTTGTTTTTTTTTTTTCTCCATAGGCTTGGATGGTATATATCTACAGTTTGTGTGAATGTTCTCTCCCCAGGCTGGGATGGTGTATATTTATAGTGTGTGTGCGCGTGTGTGTGTGAGTGTGTTTTTTTTTCTCTCCATAGGCTGGGATGGTATATATCTACAGTGTGTGTGAATGTTCTCTCCCCAGGCTGGGATGGTGTATATTTATAGTGTGTGTGTGTGCGTGTGTGTGTGAGTGTGTTTTTTTTTCTCCATAGGCTGGGATGGTGTATATTTATAGTGTGTGTGTGTGTGTTTTTTTTTTTTTTTTTTCTCTCCATAGGCTGGGATGGTATATATCTACAGTGTTTGTGAATGTTCTCTCCCCAGGCTGGGTTGGTGTTGTTCAGTGCACATTTGTTTTCTAAATACATTTGTTAGTAAATAAGAAAATTCTCAAAATGAGTAAAACAACCATATTGTTAATGAAGAGACGGATTCCATGTTCACAGTTGAAGACAGATACTTTACTTACACAGCCGGCCACGGGAACACAAGCATGGAGCAAAATGTTCAAAGATTACATTGTGTGGTCAATATTTATACAGTTTAAGGGAATTACATTAGCATGTGATGGCTCATACATGGTAATGGGGAACCCTCCATTCGACAGACGGGAGATAACAGGTCGTTAACAGGAGGCACCATTTGGCCTTGGTTGGGTGCTGCAACATCCCTTTGTAATTCTAATACACATTCTCAAAACTGTGCTGCTCTCCAGAACTGCCTCCCAACAGTGTGTATTTATAGTGCGTGTGTGTGTTCTCTCCACAGGCTGGGTTGCTGTAATCTCACAGAGGGCTGCTGTGATGATCTGGCCTCAGTCCTGCATTCTCCCCACTCAGAGCTGAGAGATCTGGAGCTCAGAGACAACGAGCTGCAGGATTCAGGAGTGAGAGCGCTCTCTGCTGGACTGGAGGACCCACTCTGTAAACTGCAGAGACTGGGGTGAGTAACAAACACAAACCCCCTTTTTCATGAAGGGCTCAAATGTGACTAAATATCCCACTAATATTAATAATGACTCAGGCTAAAGCTTTCTGTTCACTTTGCACAGTCATTCTGTGATGTTAAAATGTGTGTTTTCCAACAGCAATTTCAGTGTTCATAAGGGAATAAAATACTGAATTGTTACTTTTGAAAATGATCCATTCAGTATTTCAATATTAATTACATACCTTCAATTATAGAAAACAAAGAAGTAAATGAGTCAGTCTCACTCATTAAAATAATGACAATAAGGTGTATACTACTAATTCCACAGCCCTGTTATTTTATATTCCGATTCTGAAAGGTGTGTAACACACTGCTATGTGTTTGATAATGATAATCACCAATTCCACAGCCCTGTCATTTTATATTCAGATTCTGAAAGGTGTGTAACACACTGCTATGTGTTTGATAATGATAATCACCAATTCCACAGCCCTGTCATTTTATATTCAGATTCTGAAAGGTGTGTAACACACTGCTATGTGTTTGATAATGATAATCACCAATTCCACAGCCCTGTTATTTTATATTCAGATCCTGTAAGGTGTGTAACACACTGCTATGTGTTTGATAATGATAATCACCAATTCCACAGCCCTGTCATTTTATATTCAGATTCTGAAAGGTGTGTTTGACCAGAGCTGGTCTCCTCTCTGCAGGCTGTCAGGCTGTCGCGTCACAGAGAGAGGTTGTGATTCTCTGGCTTCAGCTCTGCGTTCAAACCCGTCACACCTGAGAGAGCTGGATGTGAGCTACAATCACCCAGGAGACTCAGGAGTGAGAGCGCTCTCTGCTGCTAAACTGGACACACTTACACTGCTGTAAGTACAGAGAGTTTCCACACTGCACCTCATAGACACACTGCTGTAAGTACAGAGAGTTTCCACACTGCACCTCATAGACACACTGCTGTAAGTACAGAGAGTTTCCACACTGCACCTCATAGACACACTGCTGTAAGTACAGAGAGTTTCCACACTGCACCTCATAGACACACTGCTGTAAGTACAGAGAGTTTCCACACTGCACCTCATAGACACACTGCTGTAAGTACAGAGAGTTTCCACACTGCACCTCATCAACACACTGCTGTAAGTACAGAGAGTTTCCACACTGCACCACATAGACACACTGCTGTAAGTACAGAGAGTTTCCACACTGCACCACATAGACACACTGCTGTAAGTACAGAGAGTTTCCACTCTGCACCTCATAGACACACTGCTGTAAGTACAGAGAGTTTCCACACTGCACCTCATAGACACGCTGCTGTAAGTACAGAGAGTTTCCACACTGCACCACATAGACACACTGCTGTAAGTACAGAGAGTTTCCACACTGTGTGTCACTCAGTCACTGTCTGTTCTGCTGTTCCTACAGTGTGGACCATGGAGGAGAGAGCAGGAACAAACCAGGACCCAGGAAATGTGAGTCTGTCAGCACTGAACACTCACTCCCTCCATTTCCTTTCCTCCCTCTCTCCCTCTTTCTTTCACATCTATTTTCAGCACTTGTTTTTAGTCCCTCTCTTCATCGTTCTCTCTTTCACACTCAGACAGAAGTCTGTCCATACATACAACAATGTGTGTGTGTGTTTCTCATGGTCATTGAGTTCAGTTTTTGTTTGTTTGTAGATGGTGTTTACAAACATTCTCCCAGATTTAGACACCTACACATAAACACACACACAAACAGCCCCACATACTCCAACACACACATGAGCACACTCACACAGAGTTGCACACACACAAACACAACCCTGTTTCTCTCTTTCTCTCACACACACTCAGTCACACATAATGAGATGAATATTAATAATGATAATTAATCTCATTAATGTCTCTGGTTTGCAGATGGCTGTCAGCTCACACTGGATCCAAACACAGTGAGTAGAGAGCTGTCTCTGTCTGAGGGGAACAGGAAGGTGACAAACACATGGAGAAAGCAGCAGCCATATCCTGATCATCCAGAGAGATTTGATGGCTGGCCCCAGGTTTTGTGCAGAAAGAGTCTGTCTGGACGCTGTTACTGGGAGGCTGAGTGGAGTGTGCTTGAGAGGGGATGGGTTTATATAGCAGTGACATATAAAGGAATCAGCAGGAAAGGAGAGGGTGATGATTGTTTGTTTGGATGGAATAAAAACTCCTGGAGTCTGCAGTGCTATAAACACAGTTACTCTGTCTGTCACAATAAGAATGAAACACGCATACCTGCCCCCCCCTCCCCCTACCGCAGAGTAGGAGTGTGTGTGTACAGAGTAGGAGTGTGTGTGGACCGTCCGGCCGGCACTCTGTCCTTCTACAGTGTCTCTGACTCTGACACACTGACCCTCCTGCACAGATGCCACACCAACTTCACTGAACACACACCCCTCTGTGCTGGGTTTACAGTGTGGGATACAAATGCCTCAGTGTCCCTGTGCCAACTGGAGTAGAGTCACACACACACACACACACACACACGCACATACACTCAATACACTTTGACACACACTCTCAATCACACACACGCACACACTTATACACTCTCCCTGTGACACATATCCACTCCAGCTCACACACTCACCCATAAAAACATGCTGTAACCCAAATGCACACATACTCACACCTGTACTGCTACACACACACAAATACACACACACTCCATGTTCTGTAAAATGCATGCACACACACACACACTCACACACTCATAGTCTCCGATGTATCAATACACTCACACCGGAACTGCTACACACAAACACACTGATACAACTGCAAACACAGTAAAAAAAAGACTGTTTGCAGTTGACCTTTCCACCCTCACATAAACACACACAAATACACTCTCTTATAAACACTCACCTATACATACATAGACACACACAAACACAACCCAAAAAATGCATGTTCACTTACAAATACAAATTTTGTTTCATAGCTCACACAAACAGAATTTTATATATTTTACATACAGTGCTTAGCTCACACAAACAGTATTTTATATATTTTTTAAACATATGTGCCTGTGGAAACACACACAGATTTGTACATAGATACACTCGGTAGGAGCAGAGGTAGGAGAGAGACACAGTTTCAGATGTCTCCAGTTTACCTCAGTACAAGTTCAATCCTGTATATAACAATATGGCTTTTTAGCAGGTTCATTTGAAGAGCTATTTTGTAATCATGTTTTATTTTATTACAATAAAATTATATTATAAATGTTAAAGGTGTGTGTATGAATTTTTTTGATGTAAGACATGAATATCACACACAACCCCCTGAACCTAACACCAACTGTACCACAGAGAAACAGCCCTGACTGTGCTGTGAACAAAAACAGTAGGGAGTTAGTGTGTCTCTGTGTAGCCTTAGGCCTGTACATGCTTAATGGCAGGATCAGAGGGGACTCTTTAGGGAGCTTCACTTACTGCTCAGCTCTTAGGGCTATTGTAGTCGACTATGCCATCACTGATATGGACCCTCCGACATTAGTGCATTCACTGTCAGACCACAGACCCCTTTTTACCACCGCTGTCAAATCAATGTGCACCTGAACAGAACTGGAAAACCTAGGAATTAAAGGCATTTGTTCTTCAATCTGTAATTGAAGCTTACCTCAAAAAACTAACCAGAAAAATTGGGGCTGGTGATGGAGCTTATCCCAGCATGAATTGGGCAAGGGGCAGGGAGACACCCTGGACAGATGAGCACTTCCAAAATCCAGGCAAACACATGCAAGCTCAACACAGGGCCTGCTGCCCATTTTGCCTGCCCACTGAAACTGTGAGGCCACAGTGCTAACCACTGAGCCACCATGCTGCCTGCAAATGGTACAGCTCAGTATATATTTCATAGTCTTGTGTCTCATTTACAACCCTGAAATGCATCAATTAAACATGTTAATTAATCTGACAAACATATGTCAGTAGTGTAGTGTAATGGTTATGTTGCAGCAGGTCAAACTTAGTGATACAGGGTTTGATTCTCAGGGAGGCACTGCTGTTGTACACTTCAGCAAGGCATGTGACCCAGATTGCTCCAATAAACATCCAGCTTTATAAACGGAAGTTTCTGTGCTTCAGGGCGTCTGCTAAACATGACTAAATCATAACTGTCATGACAATCCATTTTTTCTTATGCAATTGAGGACAAGACTCAATATCATACAACAATTTTAGGTATCTGTTCTTCCAAATATTGTAATCAATTCTACTGTTAATGTGCTGGTCCATAACAGACAGTGAAGAATAGATATATATATCAGAAGAGACTGGTCCATAGAGGTGAGGGAGGGTGCTCCTCCCCTGTTTTTGAGAGGAAAGAGGAAGACAATAAAATAAAAATATATTTGAAATGTAATGTTGGAAGACCTCGCTATCATTAATAAAAAAACACTTTTACATAAATAAAAACCCCTTGGGTACAATAATCCTCTCTTTCAACTCTGAAAAATCTAAATGCCTCAAAAGTGACCCCTGAGTCCTTCAGGTGAGGAACGACACTTCTTGTCTTTCATAGGAACAGGGGAAGTCAGAATAACTCAACGCATTCCATTTTTTCTCTCTCAGCCTGTGATTGGCCAGTAAATGTAATATGGCGCTTCAAGGGAGGTGATCGTTCTTTCGCTGTTTTCATTGTGTTTGTTCAACCACAGGCAAAACATTTCTGAGAAGACTCTGACTCTGTTTCAAATCACCTGCCTCCCTTTAGTCAGTGGGAATTGTAAGATTCTGGTCCAAATACCTAAAACCAGAACACCCAGTACAGCATAAGAGAGCACAGATCATCCTGCCAAAGGTATGCAAATACCTGTATTCATTTGTCTAGATGGCCTTATTGTAGCCACAGCTCTGCTCACAGACGTCAATTGTCACTTGGGCCGCAGCTAGATGTAGGCAACTGATACTTCTAAAGAAACCGGTGATGGGTGATTGAGAACTGTTCTGGCTAGGGAAGATAATCCAATTATCACACCTACTGTATTCAACCACATGAACTACCCTCACTAGACCAGTGATGGGAGGTTGATGGTTACTTCATTATCATCCAATCCTGATCAAAGCTACGTATCTGTATAAAGAAGGCTTTCACTGAGGGCTCAGGGTCATTTTGACTCCGATGAACCCAGAGTGCGTTTCACGTATTTCTGACTACTGCTGTTTCTATAAATATAGAAGTCTTTTCCAAGAAGATTGGAATTGTGCCTTTTTTTCCTTACTTAGAATCAAAAGATGAAACTAATCATAGATCAGTGGTTTTACTTAGAGATGCTTGAACAAGCTGTGAAAAAACATTTGTCATTTTGTCCACTGCTGATAGGGAAAAAGAGAGAGATTCACATAGAAACTGACAATGGTGTTAATTAAAACTTTGCATTGTTTGAGGTAGTTTACCATTGTTCTCCTAATTATCTCAGATTGTCTTTAATTTAACCATTCTATATCAAGCAGACAGCTGAGTCGCCTAAATTGAAAATGCATACCGGCGACATAAAAAGTGAATTACCTCCGTTAGCAGTATTTCATGTTTTCTTCTAGATTCATGTTTCTTCTAGATGCATCCAGATATCTATTTGTAGTGTGACTATTAGTATATTTACAACGTTAATAACTTACATTGATAAGGCAGAAGGGAAAATGACAAATTCATGCTCCACAGCATTTATTTACAGGAACCGGAAAGGTATTACAGAATGTCTATATGGAGAGCTGAGGATAAAAAGACTAAACAAGCATTTAATAGCAGTAATAACTACTGAGGGTGAATAATTGGATGTGTTATGATTTTTTTTTTATTTCATTTGGGCTATTTACAAAAAATATAATGCACATAATACACATGAATAAAAATTTAAAAGTGCGTATGTAACTAATATAGGAGGTGGTAACATAATGATAAACATTACTTATTTGCAAACATTATGTCAATTTATGATGAAATACTACTTAAATCTCATAACATATTTTTACAAAACCAATAAAAATTAAGAGAAATCACATATTAATCATACTTACAATTCAATTTTTTTCTGTCAGAATATCTTTTCAATTGTCAGAATATCCAAGCCAATCAATGACAGCTGGGGGAAATTCAAACGGCAGTGTTAAAAACAGTCTAAAAATGTTGCCCAGATGAATGAGTCTCAGTTAATGAAAAGTATTTTTTATGATCAATGCTTTGACTGTAAAGCAGTTGTATGTAACATGCTCCAGGATATAGTAGCAGTGTTCACCAGGCAGGACAGTCCAGAATACTCTACCTGTTCTCCACGTTAACTTCTGAATGGTGAAACGAACTCCCTGTCCTACTACGGGCTGTTACTGAGTCATTACACTCCTTCCGACATGGTCTGAAAACCCACCTCTTCAGACAATACCTGGCCTAAACATCCTACCCTCATTCAGAACTTGTTGTACACCTATTTTGTAATGTATATAATTATGTGTTTTCATTATGTATTAATAAAAACTATGCATCATTATTATGTAAATGTATTAGTATTAAGATTTGTATTCATGTATTATATTTATTACCTTATTAATTGTGTAATACTAATATTATAATTTTATAATTTTACACGTTTTACTTGGCTATGTACCATTCCTGGCTATGCTATTATAACAGATTTAATTAATAGACTTGCTGTAGCATTATTGATAGATGCACTTTTCGATTTGTTGATGACTGTATCCAATCCTTGAACGTCGCTTTGGATAAAAGCATCTGCCAAATGAATTAATGTAAATGTAAATGTACTCTCCCCATCACGTCACACAAGCTGCCTTTACACACACTGACCACAGGAGGGAGACAGAACCCATCTGTTGCTCATGATACAACTGCATAATAACAGAGAAGACTTGAAGCTGCAGAGACACTCAATGTGAAATATTCTGTGACACTGTGAGATACATGTACTGTGTGATACATGTAAAAACGTTCAATGACATTTAATATTGTTACATGTGTTTGTGGTAGCAGTAATGCCTGCTTTAGCTCTCTGTAGCAATTTGGCTGACTTTGATCGAAAAACAAACAGGTGTTTTTTATTTTATTTATTTTGTTTTATTTCATTTTTAATTTTTAGTTTTCACTAAAATGATGTTATCTTAATGAGAAAAACATATTTTGGGATGTGAGAGCAAGATGATCCCATTGTGTTGTATGTACAAGTAGCACATGAATTGTGCAACCCAATTAGGTTCAAATAACAGGACCCATAGAGCTATAGAATCATACCTTTCATCTGGCCCTTCACCTTAACACATGTATAACAGTAGAACAGAAGCAGTAGTGTTAGCAGGGAGAACAGCCTAGCTATCGCTGAGCTAAGAGAGGAGGCTGCCACTCTGAGGCAGGACAACCAGGCCCTGAGAGCCCAGCTGGCTGCTGTAAAAGAGCACATGCAACACAGGGAGAGATCTTTCATCAAGGAGATACAGCACCTATGAGAGCAGCTTCAGGAGCTCATATGTACTTCATGTACCACTGGAAACACACACACTGACACACAAACCATTCCCCTCAAAACAACACACCTTCCAATGACACAAACTACACTCTGTGCACAGCACCCTGCCAAACTACTGGCCCAGAGAGACACAACCACTCCTCCTGACACAACGCAATCAACAGAGTCCAACAGTGCCCCCAAAACACAGGCCGACACCCCCTCCCTCCCAGACTCACACCCTTCCCCAAACACACACCCCTCTCTGCATTACAACCCCCAACAGAAAACAACAAACACCACCAGAAGCTGAAGAGGTCCTTCTCATGGACTCAATGGGAAGTTTTTTGAATCCAAAAAGCTCTTCCCAGCCCAAAAAGTAAAGGCTATGCGCTGCAGTAACACAGCACGGGCCCTGGAGCTTCTCAAACAGGACACACTGGGGAGCACTCACTGGGACCAATGACCTGCATTGCCTGCACCACAACACCGCCAGCGCAGAGAGGAGGGGAGCCGAGAGAGCCTCCCAGGAGTCTCCTGATAGCCGGGTGATCATCTCCACCCTGCTGCCCCGCACTGACGTCTCCCCCCATGTGATCAGAGACATCAATGTGGAGATGGCCAGAGGACGTGCTGCACCTGGCTCACCACCCCACCATCAGCCCATGGCACCTCTACGATGGGCAGCATTTACACCATGAGGGTGTGAAGCTCTTTGCCAAAAGTCTAAAAGACGTAGCATTGGGCTGTAACCCATTCAGCCCCCCCGCACCAACAATCGAGCCCGAGTCAGGGTGCAGCCCCCCTGCGCAACGGGTCACCGTCCTTAAAGTCCACACCAGCCTCACAGCACTGCCCAGCCCCCCAGGGCCCCTCCAGCACCCATCCACCTGCAGAGCTCCAGCCCTGTACCTCCCAGAGCACACCCCCAGCAGAATAAACCCAGCTACACTGCAGTCATACTGCATGATCATTAAACAGCCTTACAGCCCTAAACAGAGTGTGGACTTATTTTTGCCATGAGATGTCTTAAGACTCTTCACTTATTCCACACTCAGGTAATGGTGCCTCTCACTCACTGCTAATGGTTTATATCAGTGCAGCTTAACTCAGCTCATCAAGACTTTCCCCTGATCCAGTCCTTTTACTCAGGACACAGAGCTGCTCTGCTCCCATCCCTTTCAAAGCTACTGTGTCAGTAATAAAACCAGGTGCTTCTGATAATCTTTGGTGAGCACTGGGTTCTGTATGTCCATCTTCATCACAGTTCACATGTTGCTGGTTAAATGTTTTCATGTGGAGTGCAGTGACCTGTGTTTCTCACAAAGGGAAGTGAGATCCAAAAAATCTGTTCCTTACTGTCCTGGTGCTGCTGTTGAACTCTCTGTCTGTCACAGGCCACAGTCTCCAGTCCACAGCACTGCTGGGCTACAAGTGCCTGCTGTACCCAGGAAGACCATTTGCATAGAGAAGACACTTTGCATTGGCAGCACATGCTTCAGTGCTCTGGGAGTGTTTATAGTCCTGTGAGTTTGACACTTGATGACTGAGAGCTGTCCTTCATGGCAACAGAACCCACAGCAACAATGACTTTTATCACCATCTTCATCTGGGCACTCGCTTACTGCATTCAGGGTAACATTCCTAAAACATATGCAAATTGTTATACTGTCTTCAATTTTAATGGAAGTATAAAAAGTAAATGTATTTGAAAGATATAAAATAACTGTCTGGGCAAGAATGTGACATTCTAATGTTACAATGGATAATATAAGTATTTATATTTTTTATTCTTCCCTTCAGAATCCACAGGACAGGTGACTGTGACTCAGACTCCTGCTGGTAAATCTGCTCTCGTAGGAGACACTGTCACCCTGAGCTGTAAAACCAGCACTGCTGTGTTTGTTTATAGTGGTAAGCACCACCTAGCCTGGTACCAGCAGAAACCTGGAGAAGCTCCTAAACTCCTGATCTATGCTGCAACATCACGTTACTCAGGGATTCCTGATCGATTCAGTGGCAGTGGATCTGGGACTGACTTCACTCTGACCATCAGTGGAGTCCAGGCTGAAGATGCAGGAGATTACTACTGTCAGAGTTACCATGTGATCAGCAGTAGTGGTGTGTTCACACGGTGATAGAGAGCCGTACAAAAACCTCCCTCAGTCAGACTGCACAGAGACTGCACTGCTGCAGCTGGGACCTACTGCAGGTGCTGAGGGGGGAGGCACTGACCTGGGACACTGAGGGGTTCTGCTCCAGCACACTGAGCTTCAGTGGTTCAGTTATAACTTAGAAATGCTCTCACAAGTAATACAATATTTGAACATTTTCATGTCTGTAAATCCAACAGTATCAAAGCCCAGTGGATGAATAATTATGGTTATATGAACCACATTTTTTAAAAATAAGTGAATTTTTCCAAGTCAAACACAGTACAGAAAACTAACAACTGGATTACATGCATGAAGCAGTTTTCTGCATTCACTCTCAATAAAAGTAAATCTGAACTTTTTCACAATTAATACCATCATATCAAATGTGATTTTTTGGTTATGTTTCCATAAGAGTAAACCTCTTTTACATTTTCAATGACAGAAAGTATGGACATGAATTAAGGAATGATTTAGAAACATAGCTTAAATCTGTCGGAGAGACTGAACTAGTTAGGATCTGTAGTGTTGAACTGGATTGGACAGCGGTGCTGTTTCCATCAACAGCTTCACACCTGAGCTGACTCTTCCTCACCCTTACAGCTGTTACTGTATTATCCTCAACAATACTACGGTCACTTGGGTGCCACCTCAGTCCCTTGTGTTGAATACAGTGTGAAAGTGAGGCACTATCGGCCCCTCCATTGGACTGATGTGTGTTCTACAGAGGTGTTTCATAATCATTATTATGGTGTCTCTGTGCTTCTTCTCAAATAGAGACCATATAACCCCTCTTATATCACAGTAGGATGGCTCCCCCTAGTGGTGTGGAAAATCATCAAGTCTAAGTACATTACAAAATCATTGCTGTCCTGACTAGTTATTTATCAGTATGTGGCCAAGACTGATATTATTAAATACATATTGGTTTGTCTGAATCATACAACAGAATGTTGTAATCTTAGCATCAAATGGCCCTCATTTGATGAGGTCAGCACAAACAGTCTTTAAACAGATAACCATATGGAATAACACATACCCTTTGCTCATGGTAATCTGCAACTGTTCACATCATATGCATGATTTGATAGTGAGCGCTGTAGCGTGGGCGCTCTCTTACTGCGTAACCAAATGCATTTATTTGGAGCTGGTGCTGATCAGGACATCCTAAGACAGAGGAGAGAGACTCATGTGTGCTGGCAGGTAGAGGCATCCTTGATTCCATGGTGATGGCCAGGAGCCATGTGAGCACAGAGCCTTGGTAGACTCTCAGCCTCTGTCCCCACATCATCTCCTCCAGCAGAGGCATAAGCAGAGGAACTGCTGTGTGGAGACAATTCAACAGACTCAGCAAGAGCCTGAGAACGAGGTGAACAGTCAGAGGCTGGCTGCTCATTAAGTGGAGCACACGCTATGAGTGTACATGTGCTGGACAGAAATTTTAATGCCGCAGCCTATGAATAAAACTTTAATAACCTGATCATCAATCATAGAAATAAATACGACTTCTTTCCTCAACTTAAAACTTACGATAAGACTCAGCTTTCACAGTCTTAAGTATTGGTCTTGTCCCAGACCAAGATAATCATAAATATGGTGACTATAATCCAGGTGATTTGGGCGTCAGCAGCTGGTTAGAGAATGCATTAGGAGCATTAGGTGCTGAAGAGTTGTGATATGAGCTTCTTGCTGTGCTGTGTATCGTAGTCTTAGAGTGTATAACTGCCTGCAGGAAAGCTTTGTGTTCTGCATGTGTGAATAAGGGGATTGCTGTGCATATGGTCTCTCAGTCTGTGAATGTTCCTCTCCTGTCACTCGCTGGGATTGCACTGGATGAGGATGAAGAGAAACACTTCAGACGCTATGAGTGTGAATGTGTAATATGACCTGTTCAAACATGCTTTAAAGATTGTGTACTGCACAGGGTCTCAAGATCCATGGGCCAAAGGTTCTCATACATGATTGTTACTGTCCTAAAGGTAAAAGGGGGGTGTGGAAACTAAAAGAAAGTTTGCTGTACATAAGCTATGGTGAGGATCTTCAATATTCTGGTTTTTGTTATCTTGTATAACCCTGTACTGTGCTCGTCCTTTAAGCTGTTTGCATCACTGTCTAAAATCTTCTAAACCATACCATACTATAACTGCAGCTACATGATGTCTCCTGATTTTGCTTGATCACGCCCAGGTATGTAAATGTGTAACAGTATCCTCATACAGTCACCTAGAGTACATGTGACTGGAAGGGGAACCACCCCTCAGAGTGTTTGTACTCTGACTGCTGTGCTCTGTCTCTCTTCCAGCCGAAACAAAGACTGATCTTTCACAACAGTGCAAAACATTTTATATATATAAATCCACATTTGGGGAACAATTAGAGCAGTGTGCATCTGTCTCTCTCTTTCTGATCAAAATACCAACTGAGACTCCCATGATGAGCAAATACTAAATGTAAGAAAGTGAAACTGTCTTTCTGTTTACTGGCAGATTTACTGGAACATTCTTCACTCATAACTGGTCAGATGGCATTCCATTTTTCAAGTTCAAACTGAAAGGAGAATATGCAGATCTCCATTGTAATAAAATACAGACAGAATCAGATTCAGTTCAGAACTAGAGAAGAATAAACTGGGTCTCAACAATACATACCTCTGTGCAGGTGAGTACAGTCTTAATAATATATTTCAACATGCCACCAGGTTTTAAAAAAGCTGCTCATGGCAGCAAGATTGCTGATAGAACTTTAATTTCCTTTATTATAAAATATTTTTTTATTCTGTTGGCATTTATGTATGGCAGTACTATAAGCACTGCATTATAAAACACACTCTTTTGGACACTTAACCAATTGGTTTCAATTTGCAGTTCTGATATGTTGATAATGACGGTTGATTTTAGATTTCCTAAAAACTACCATTTCCAAATGCGTCAAAAGGCAAGCAAGATCATGAAACTGAAAACCAGTCAGTCTGGTTTATAGCTCTGTCGCCTTCTGCCAGCAGTTCTAATGAAACTTTTCAATAACTTTTGACTATCAGCATTTATTTATTTATTTAATCATAAAATCAAATGTCTGAGGGCCAATCCAAAAACATGTAAACTGGAAATCATGTTAAAGTTATTAAGCTGATACTGTTGTTGGGCTTTTGTTGTTACGTTTTACTGTCACAATCCCTTCCATGTCAATTTAAGATCCTCTAACGGAGCTCTGTTTTTTTACTCTACAGGTTGGCTTATTAAATATTAATGGACAAAAAATATATGTATTTTATTGAATATAATAAAAAAAGTTTATATTTGGGATCAATTTGACTGCAGAGAAAACAAACTGTTAAACAACAAAATAAAATTAATCCAAATAGACTACTCAGTTCTCCAAGGACTTTGACCAACTGGCAAACTAACAATGTACAAATTTCCAGTTTATAAGAACCCCTCCAGGCTAATAGGATTCCCATGGTTGAGAGGACCAGTGCTCCTTTCAACCATGGCACAAAACATGACCAAAAGGTCCCAAGTGCAAGAAGACAAACTATGTATCAATTTACAAAACATGCACATCCCCAGGCTAACAAAACTGGCAGATGCAAACCTGTGTTCTCCCAAACCCAGTAAAAATATTCTACAGCACTCCATAGCCCTGCAAGATGCAAAGGCTGGAGGGGTGGAGGCAATTGGGCCAATAGACTGTGGGCCAATAAACCTGGTCGAATAAGTACAATTGCTTTGTGAGAGTGAGAGACAGGGAGCATTATGGGAGTGATCTGGCACAGAAATGGCTCCCATACATCACTCAGGGGAGTTTCAATGTTTGTTTAGTCCTTCACAGGACCTAGTTTTGAGTTTTATAATCCAATTTTATTCTGCCCTGTGTCAATCATCTGGTGTCCAGTTAGTGTTTGTTTGAAGGCTGGATATTTTTAGCACCTCAAGTTCATGGTGAAGGAACTAAGCCAAGAGGTGTGTGTCAGTGTCTCTGTGGTTTTTAATGTTATACAAATGTTGTGCTAATCTAGTCCTGATTGTGTTCCCTGTCCCACCTACACATTTAATGCCACAGTGATTACATAAATTCATAGCTTATTGTGTTAACTGTATTTGTCTGTTTGTTAAGGTATGTCATGTTTGTAATATTGGTCTTTACTGCACTGGCTTGTGTGTTAAATACCAGGCCTTGTGTTGGTACAGTGTTGATTTCTGGGAATTTGCTTCTTACCAGATGGTCTTTGAGATTTTTTTATGAACTGAGATGATTCTGTAGTCCTGAAGCAGGTCTGTGATTCCCAGGATCCTGATCAGGTTCTGTTTGATTTGAAATAACCCTTTGGTTTTAAGACATTAAAGAGGGTTCTGGTGTTGTCTTCAAAGTCAGCATCTTGTGTAGAGTTTCTGTTAAACCTGAGAAACTCAGGCCTTTGAAGGTGTGCTTTGGGTGGAGATTGTCTTTGTGTAATGGAGCATGTGTGTCTGTGTCTTTAAAATAAACATTGCTGTCCGTTGTGGGTGTTTGAGGAAATGAGGGTCTTTTGCCAGTGGTTTTGACTAAAACTTATGTGTAGATTGTATGTGGTGGATGTTGAGGATCTGTATGAAGTGTTTGAAGTTAGTGTTAGTGTTTAATAAGTGTTTTAAATTGAGGGCAAGTGTTTGCATCTGGTTTGATTAGAAATCACTCTCAGGTGAGGCTGCCTGTTAGTGAGGCCTCTGCTGCTGCAGCTCCAGGTAACTCTCCAAGCTGAGGGAGGGAACCAGGAGACTGACAGCAGTACAGTGGGAGGAGCTGAGGAGCTGAGGAGCTTGCTCCTCCCTCCACCTCTCCTGGCACCACAGGGTGTTGTGCTAATCTAGTACTTATCATGTGTCCTTTCTCTCATACATATTTAATTTCACGGTGGTTACTTTGTAAAACATATGTAATTATTTGTGTCAATTGTGATTTTTGTGTCATGAGGTGTGTTGTGTTTGTTTTTTTTTTTTCCTGACTGTGGTGTCCTGTTTATAGAATACTGAGCATTGTGTGGGTATTGTGCCGATTGCTGGTAGTTTGCTGCTTACCAGGTGGTCCTTGAAGTTTTCGTTTTTCTTTTAGGCTGAAATGATTTTGTAGTCTTGATGCAACCTAGTGTTCTGTAGGGTTCTGGAAATATTGTGTTTTATTTTCCTGTTTTCTGCTTGACTGAATGCCCAGTAAGTGGTGATGAGCAGAATGATTTTCCTTGTGACTGTTGTTTTGTGGTCAGAAAGGTTTTCCTGGCCTGTCTGAGGAAGGATGTGGAAAACCCTCTTGGTTTCAATGCTTTGAAATGTTTTTGTGGCTTCTTCAGTATATCTAGTCTGTATGCAGATCCTGTGGAACTTGAGCAACTGAGATTTAATTAAACCTTTGAAGGTGTGTTTTGGGAAGAAACTGCTTTTGTGTAGGAGTGTCTACTATGTGTGTTTGGGGAAAAGAGGGTCTCTTGTATGTTGTTGTGTGTTGTGTGTATGTGTTGAGTGTGTGTGGTGTATTTAACTGTGATGGATTTGTGGTGTGTGTTGAGGATCTATCTGCCTATCTATGCTCTTAAACCCACTGTATTTCAGCTGGACCTCGAATAATACCCTGTCAATGTTGATTAACTTTTCTTGGCTCCTGTGCCTAAATATACATATTTACAGTGTGTCAGTGATCTAACTATGCAGCAAATACTTTACATCACATTACAGTCATTCAGCAGATGCTCTTATCCAGAGTGACTTACAGTGTGGGAGATCATAAGTGTATTCACCAGATTAATATGAGCAATAGGGCCAGACCTGACTCACCCCATTCCCAGACCAGTGAGTATATACTGTATGTAACATCACTGAAGCACTAATGCAGGTTAACTATAAAACAAATCCTGAGTACAAACAACATGTTCATAATCAGCCTTAATGAGAAAATCATGACCATCATTATCATAAACCATAAAATTCCATAACCCTCGTGTGTACAAAGATGTAGTCTGAAGTGAGGAGTCTTCAGTCTGTGTCAGAACATGGCCAATGATTCTGCTGTCCTGATCACAGTGGGTGGTTCATTCCACCACTGGGGGGCAGTGCAGACAGGCATCAAGACTGGGAGGTGAGACTGTGCAGGGAGGGGGCAGTTAGTCATGGTGTGGTAGCAGAACAGGGAGATCTGATGGGGTGTAGGGTTTGAAGATTGACAGGAGGTACGGTGGAGCAGTTCCATTCACTGCCCTGTAGGCGAGCACCAAGGTTTTACACTTCTAGAGGTAGCCAGTGAAGTGAGATGAGGAGGGGGTGTGACATGGTAATACAGATATACCCAGTTACCCTGTGATTATGATTATCAGTGTTGGGTCCAATAACACAGAGGGCTTAACTCTATTATAACCAGAGTCTAGAGGTGTTAAAGTACCTAATGATAAAACCCCACAGTAAATGCACCTGTATCTCTCAGCTACCACCCTCTCACCCTCTGCCATTCTGACTGTAGTGCCATTTATCATGTAATAATGTGCATGATGTATTATACATTATATATTCTATAATGTAGAAATAATACACTATGTATGTGTGCATGTTTGGTATGTTTGTGTTTATTCAGAGTTACTATATAGAAACAACATGTTACTATATTGCACATTTGCCAGTGTGTTTTAATTCATTATAACTGAGTACAACTGTGGTGTACAGGATGTTTTTGTGTTTATCTCTGTTTATTCAGTATGTTGTTATTTTGTGTGGTTACAGGTCTGTTGATCTGGGTCAGAACCCTCTCATGGTCCAACCTGTACTGATATATTCCAGACTCCTTGGTTTCTAAAATGAGTGTCTCTAAGAACCCAGAGACCAGCACTGGAACCTCCAGCCCTGACAGCAAGAGGTATAAATTCTTTAATCAGATATATAATTATATAAACTTATTAATCAGGAATAAAACATTGAATTTTATGTATATTATATCTGCAGTGTGTAATAGGTAGGCATATACTGTATATCACCCATTCTTAAGAACTGGGACAAGCCATGTCCAACCAGAAAAGCTTAAAATTATTGTTTAAAAAGAGAAATTGAATCCCAATTTTGTGGTAAAAATTGCATTTGTGTTTTATACACAGAAAAGATCTTAAATCATTTTTGAACTTATTTCATTGTTTAACCTCTAAACCTGAGGATTGTCAGAAAATATGTTTGTCAGAGACAACATTTCACAATCAGAATTAAAATTTGGATTAAAAGCCTTTAAATTTGGAAACTGACTAGATATATCGATAACATGCTTGTGAAAATTTCTTCTGATTGTACTTTGGTTTAAAATACCTCACACCTTAAAAAATAATTGTACTGCAGTATAAATTAATTTCAATCAGTGCTTTATCATCTTTCCAATACTGTACACAAGGAGAGATGACAGACTTTTCTTGAAATCTTCACTGTGGGAACTACTTATTGGCTAATAGTTAGATTTGAAATACCTAGATTTGAAATACATTAGTTCAGTTTTTAGTTAACACCAAATACAGACAGGATGTATTTGGTGTTAACTAAAAACTGAACTAATGTTCTTACTTTTGAAAGGAAATTTGCACGATTGAATATGGACGAGTGAATGTAAAAATCTGTCCCTCTATGTGCTGGGAGTTAGAGCTGCAGTAAGAGGATGAGGTTAACTGGAAGCTCTGTCTCCATGTGCTGTGAATTAGAGCTGCAGTAAGAGGATGAGGTTAACTGGAAGCTCTGTCTCCATGTGCTGTGAGTTAGAACTGCAGTAAGAGGATGAGGTTAACTGGAAGCTCTGTCTCCATGTGCTGTGAGTTAGAGCTGCAGTATGAGGATGAGGTTAACTGGAAGCTCCTTTTCCATGTGCTGGGAGTTAGAGCTGCAGTAAGACGATGAGGTTAACTGGAATCTCTGTCTCCATGTGCTGTGAGTGAGAGCTGCAGTATGAGGATGAGGTTAAGTTGAAGCTCTGCTCCATGTCTTAATCACAGGGTCCAGGTGGGGAGAGCAGGGTCAACTGTACCCAGCTGTATATCGTTGAAGAGTGACGGGTCAATGGGTCACCCTGTCAACTTCAGAGGGGAATCCACTGCTGATCCAAGGTACATAAACAGGATATTATTTACACTACTGTTTCATTGTACCTCACTCTCACTGGACACAGTCTGGTGTAGGTGGGGCAGGGGCACAGCTGGGGGGGTTGAAGGCTGCACTGGGCCTGGCAGGGGGTCCAAGGCTCAAGCTTTAAAAAAAATATAAGTTTCAATGAACAACAAAAATTCATTGAATGTGGTAATGAATGAAGTAAATAAATGATCCAGACAGGGGTAAATACTGGCCACTGTTGCTGAGAGAGAATGGGGCGTCACAAGGAAACACCAAAATTATGATGGAAAGTGTTTGCTTTCCATATTGAGGCAGGAGTGACAAAAGAACTTGGCCATTATATGAATGAAACAGTAAATTTATCATAAACCTTTATGTTAATCCATTTTGAATCTGTGAGTGAGTTAGAGCTGCAGTAGGAGGATGAGGTTTCCTGGAATCTCTGTCTCCATGTGCTTTGAGTTAGAGCTGCAGTAAGAGGATGAGGTTAACTGGAAGCTCTGTCTCCATGTGCTGTGAGTTAGAGCTGCAGTAAGAGGGTGAGGTTAACTGGAAGCTCTGTCTCCATGTGCTGTGAGTTAGAGCTGCAGAAAGAGGATGAGGTTAACTGGAAGCTCTGTCTCCATGTGCTGTGAGTTAGAGCTGATAGTAAGAGGATGAGGTTAACTGGAATCTCTGTCTCCATGTGCTGTAAGTTAGAGCTGCAGTAAGAGGATGAGGTTAACTGGAAGCTCTGTCTCCATGTGCTGTGAGTTAGAGCTGCAGTAAGAGGATGAGGTTAACTGGAAGCTCTGTCTCCATGTCCTGTAAGTTAGAGCTGCAGTAAGAGAATGAGGTTTACTTGAAGCTCTGTCTCCATGTGCTGTGAGTTAGAGCTGCAGTATGAGGATGAGGTTTAATTGAAGCTCTGTCTCCATGTTTTAATCACAGAGTCCAGGTGGGGAGAGCAGGGTCACCTGTACCCAGCTGTATATCGTTGAAGAGTGACGGGTCAATGGGTCACCCTGTCAACTTCAGAGGGGAATCCACTGCTGATCCAAGGTACATAAACAGGATATTACTTACACTACTGTTTCATTGTACCTCACTCTCACTGGACACAGTCTGGTGTAGGTGGGGCAGGGGCACAGCTGGGGGGGTTGAAGGCTGCACTGGGCCTGGCAGGGGGTCCAAGGCTCAAGCTTTAAAAAAATCTTAGTTTCACTGCACAACAAAAATTCATTGAATATGGTAATGAATGAAGTAAATAAATGATCCAGACAGGGGTAAATACTGGCCACTGTTGCTGAGAGAGAATGGGGCGTCACAAGGAAACAGCAAAATTATGATAGAAAGTGCTTGTTTTCCATATTGAGGCAGGGGCGACAAAAGAACTTGGCCATTATATCAATGAAACAGCAAATGTATCATAAACCTGTAAGTTAATCCATTTTGAATCCTTACCTCCATGTGCTGTGAGTTAGAGCTGCAGTAAGAGGATGAGGTTACCTGGAAGCTCTGTCTCCATGTGCTGTGAGTTAGAGCTGCAGTAAGAGGATGAGGTTAACTGGAAGCTCTGTCTCCATGTGCTGTGAGTTAGAGCTGCAGAAAGAGGATGAGGTTAACTGGAAGCTCTGTCTCCATGTGCTGTGAGTTAGAGCTGATAGTAAGAGGATGAGGTTAACTGGAATCTCTGTCTCCATGTGCTGTAAGTTAGAGCTGCAGTAAGAGGATGAGGTTAACTGGAAGCTCTGTCTCCATGTGCTGTGAGTTAGAGCTGCAGTAAGAGGATGAGGTTAACTTGAAGCTCTGTCTCCATGTGCTGTGAGTGAGAGCTGCAGTATGAGGATGAGTTTTAGTTGAAGCTCTGTCTCCATGTTTTAATCACAGAGTCCAGGTGGGGAGAGCAGGGTCACCTGTACCCAGCCGTATATCATTGAAGAGTGATGGGTCAATGGGTCACCCTGTCAACTTCAGAGGGGAATCCACTGCTGATCCAAGGTACATGAACAGGATATTATTTACACTACTGTTTCATTGTACCTCACTCTCACTGGACACAGTCTGGTGTAGGTGGGGCAGGGGCACAGCTGGGGGGGTTGAAGGCAGCACTGGGCCTGGCAGGGGGTCCAAGGCTCAAGCTTTAAAAAAAATCTTAGTTTCACTGCACAACAAAAATTAATTGAATGTGGTAATGAATGAAGTAAATAAATGATCCAGACAGGGGTAAATACTGGCCACTGTTGCTGAGAGAGAATGGGGCGTCACAAGGAAACAGCAAAATTATGATAGAAAGTGCTTGTTTTCCATATTGAGGCAGGGGCGACAAAAGAACTTGGCCATTATATCAATGAAACAGCAAATGTATCATAAACCTGTAAGTTAATCCATTTTGAATCCTTACCTCCATGTGCTGTGAGTTAGAGCTGCAGTAAGAGGATGAGGTTACCTGGAAGCTCTGTCTCCATGTGCTGTGAGTTAGAGCTGCAGTAAGAGGATGAGGTTAACTGGAAGCTCTGTCTCCATGTGCTGTGAGTTAGAGCTGCAGAAAGAGGATGAGGTTAACTGGAAGCTCTGTCTCCATGTGCTGTGAGTTAGAGCTGATAGTAAGAGGATGAGGTTAACTGGAATCTCTGTCTCCATGTGCTGTAAGTTAGAGCTGCAGTAAGAGGATGAGGTTAACTGGAAGCTCTGTCTCCATGTGCTGTGAGTTAGAGCTGCAGTAAGAGGATGAGGTTAACTTGAAGCTCTGTCTCCATGTGCTGTGAGTGAGAGCTGCAGTATGAGGATGAGTTTTAGTTGAAGCTCTGTCTCCATGTTTTAATCACAGAGTCCAGGTGGGGAGAGCAGGGTCACCTGTACCCAGCCGTATATCATTGAAGAGTGATGGGTCAATGGGTCACCCTGTCAACTTCAGAGGGGAATCCACTGCTGATCCAAGGTACATGAACAGGATATTATTTACACTACTGTTTCATTGTACCTCACTCTCACTGGACACAGTCTGGTGTAGGTGGGGCAGGGGCACAGCTGGGGGGGTTGAAGGCAGCACTGGGCCTGGCAGGGGGTCCAAGGCTCAAGCTTTAAAAAAAATCTTAGTTTCACTGCACAACAAAAATTAATTGAATGTGGTAATGACTGAAGTAAATAAATGATCCAGACAGGGGTAAATACTGGCCACTGTTGCTGAGACAGAATGGGGCGTCACAAGGAAACAGCAAAATTATGATAGAAAGTGTTTGCTTTCCATATTGAGGCAGGAGTGACAAAAGAACTTGGCCATTATATGAATGAAACAGTAAATTTATCATAAACCTTTATGTTAATCCATTTTGAATCTGTGAGTGAGTTAGAACTGCAGTAAGAGGATGAGGTTAACTGGAATCTCTGTCTCCATGTGCTGTGAGTTAGAGCTGCAGTAAGAGGATGAGGTTAACTGGAAGCTCTGTCTCCATGTCCTGTAAGTTAGAGCTGCAGTAAGAGAATGAGGTTTACTTGAAGCTCTGTCTCCATGTGCTGTGAGTTAGAGCTGCAGTATGAGGATGAGGTTTAGCTGAAGCTCTGTCTTCATGTTTTAATCACAGGGTCCAGGTGGGGAGAGCAGGGTCACCTGTACCCAGCTGTATATCGTTGAAGAGTGATGGGTCAATGGGTCACCCTGTCAACTTCAGAGGGGAATCCACTGCTGATCCAAGGTACATAAACAGGATATTATTTACACTACTGTTTCATTGTACCTCACTCTCACTGGACACAGTCTGGTGTAGGTGGGGCAGGGGCACAGCTGGGGGGTTTGAAGGCTGCACTGGGCCTGGCAGGGGGTCCAAGGCTCAAGCTTTAAAAAAATCTTAGTTTCACTGCACAACAAAAATTCATTGAATGTGGTAATGAATGAAGTAAATAAATGATCCAGACAGGGGTAAATACTGGCCACTGTTGCTGAGAGAGAATGGGGCGTCACAAGGAAACACCAAAATTATGATAAAAGGGTTTGCTTTCCATATTGAGGCAGGAGTGACAAAAGAACTTGGCCATTATATGAATGAAACAGTAAATTTATCATAAACCTTTATGTTAATCCATTTTGAATCCCTCTCTCTATGTACTGTGAGTTAGAGCTGCAGTAAGAGGATGAGGTTAACTGGAAGCTCTGTCTCCATGTGCTGTGAGTTAGAGCTGCAGTAAGAGGATGAGGATAACTGGAAGCTCTGTTTCCATGTGCTGTACGTTAGAGCTGCAGTAAGAGGATGAGGTTAACTGGAAGCTCTGTTTCCATGTGCTGTGAGTAAGAGCTGCAGTAAGAGGATGAGGTTAACTGGAAGCTCTTTCTCCCTGTGCTGTGAGTTTGAGTTGCTAACGAGCATGAGATTAAAATGGAAATTAGTTCCTCCAAACTTTCTAATTTAACAAACAACCAAGTTCATATTTTAGAAGGAATATGCTTAGTTGGACAGTTTCATGATGCCTTGAATTGTATGGCAATTTTCAATACCATTCACCAAATTGTCTGTAATAACAAATAAGAAAGAGCAGGGTCACCCGTACCCAGCTGTCTTAGAGCTGCAGGAAGAGGATGACGTTTAGACTTTCTAAGGATGGTGGAAATTTACCATCATCTCAGGATGGTTGTAGATGGTTGTTTGTGGTTTCGTGAAAATGTTTTAGCTGTGACTCCGCCTGCTTGAATCCAGTGGCATCATACCTCACTCCCTCCTTCTGCATGTTAGATCGATTCAGGTGACCCACACCTTCTGTTTTTGTGAGGCCCTGTTTGGGCTGGCTCAGTTTGAAGCCTGGAGAAGACCTATCGTCAGTAGACCTGTGCTGTGTAGCTTCTTGGTATGAGAACGACATGCATTTCTGTCAGTCAACTGGCTGATGCTGAAGCCGACACATTACAGACAATTTTTTTTTTTTTTAATTCTATGATGTAGGATAATAACAAAATTTAACCACGTGATCAGCACAGATCATAAGATGAAAATGTTATTCCATTTGGTGTGTACCAAATTATTGTGTGCTTCTTCACTCACTGCACAGCTTAACGGAAGCTCAAACCCCTCAATTAACATGTTTCAAAAGACTGATTTATAAGAGACTCTAATGAAACAAGAAGTTTGGTTTTGCAAAATAGCCTAAACATCCCTCCACATTTGAACTTACACAGAAAAAAATGTCGTAGGCTAATAAAAAATAGCAACCATAACAACAACAATATTGTCATTGACCCACATGTTGAACTTAAGCAAATAAAAAAACCTCATAAAAACTGATTTTTGCCCGCTTAACTGTCGACCTACAATCGACAAATTTTTCACATCCCTGGTAGTTTTTGTGTCCTTTCTCCAAACACTGAGGGTGTAATTAGAGCCCAGGAGTCTCTGAGCCAAGTTTAGCTAACCACATTGGTAACCTGGTTTGTGTGAGACATTGCCAAGTACTGCAGAATATGAAGAGAGGTATCTGACAGTTTTCTAGAGTCAAGTATGTGGTCTTCATGTGTATCGAGCATGTAGTCTTCAAGTGAGTAACAACTGCATTTGCCATATACAGCATAAGCCAGCTATCTACTGGTACAGATTAAGCCATGGTCTTCCGCTGTCTCTAATTTTGTAATATGGCTTGATAAAAGGTTTTATTTTCCTGAAGGGAAGGATTTTTAAGTCAGCTGTTTGTACCTGATAGCACAAAAATAATTGACCAGTTTTGTCTGTCACATGTGTCTGTTTCCCCAGACACTGTTGGGATATTTGCTATAAATATGAGCAACCTCTATCACTCCAGAAGCTCCACTCATAGCTGGAGTTTTGGAGATCTTACTCTTTTCTCCTGACTGCCCTGTTTTAATCAACACCTGCATTTTGAGACACTTCCCTATATTATCAGTTAATTTAAAATCTTCAACACCCCATGCTACAATGACTGGAGGTTCACTTTGGTGAGGCAATGTTAGCACAGCCCAAACAGGTAAAAATAGACTGTAAACCAGTAAAATTATCTGTCTCATTGCTCTGTAGTGCCCTCTACTGGCAAACTGGGCAGCACATTGGAGGAGCCACATGCATGGGCAAAAGGTTCACAGTGTGGGGCTGAGAACATCATTTGAGAAAACACCCTCACTCCCTGTTGGATGAGGCATGGGTAGGAAGGAGTTCCTTTAAGAACTCTTAGTCATGAAATGGGGTTGTGACATTATGAGCAAAGCCATCAATGTATTTCATGTCTTACACACACCATACATATCCACACAAGCACATTAACACCATTGATGATATTATGGTGGCTCATTTAGTGCAAATAATAGAGAACACAACCAGTATTCTACGCTCTCTCAACTCTGCTACTCTCTCAAAAATTCTACATGGTTGTTTCATGCAACTTACCAGTAGAGTTTCATATTCGTGTAATGCTAGTTACCTATTCTAATTTTGTGCTATTATCAGTTGCTAATACAGTGCCACAGAGTAGTAAATGTAAGCATAGTGTTTGCTGTTGCCAATGATGAATCCACATAAAACACAGGAACATGGTATAAAGGATCTTGCAGCTATTAGCTTTACTGCTAATCTACCTCTCTTTCATACATTATAGAGACTAATGTAGGGACATGTCTTGTATTTACTTATACGATATAACAACATTACAGTTAAACCATTCATTTCACAGAAGTATGGTAAAGATATTTACTGCTGTAATGTTCAGTTTGTTAGCTCAACACTTAGCTTGGTAGATGTTTGGTGATAAAGAATGGAAGTCTATCGCTCTGTGCAAGTAAGATCCACCCATCCATGGTCTAGGGATGAAACAGGCCTTCCTCTTGTGGAAATCTGTGGGTAAATCTGTAATGATAAAGCAGTGAGCTGAACTGGATGTTGGGTAGCTAAATACTGAGGATACTGCATCACCCCCTTTAACAATTTATTTCATTCTATTTTAGAGAAAACAGAAGGAAAATACATGCTTCACCAGCTGGCTATGTGTTTTGCCTGCTTTGCTAACACCACCTCCTTTCCCCTGCAGAGCGTACAGCATCCTATAATATTTAAGCAGGGTCTGGCTGCAGCCACTCCAGACCTCGGCACACAGGCGCCTTTTTCACACACTGGGGTTTTTCTGTCATTGTTGATGCTGCTCTCAGGGACGCAGCTCTTCTTCATGAGGCACATAACAAAAGCCAGTCAGTTTTAGTTTCCGCACTGTGCACACAGAGGCCTTGTGGCCCGGCTGCTGACAATAAAAGCAGACCAGTCCCCCGTTTGCAGTATGAGTACTGTCTCCTCTCACACCCCCAACCCCAACAAGGTTACCTCCACTGTCCCGATCTCTTCCCTGGAACATTGGTCAGGCCGAATCCAACGGCGGTAAAGGCCCTTCAGCCGTTTGTAGGTCTCCGTGGGGTTCTCTCCTGGTGGCGTGGTAGGCTCTCGGAAGCGCTGGCAGTAGGTCCCCTTGCTGGTACGTAGGCGTCTTTGGCTCCTTTCGGAACACCCTCTCGGTAGGCAGTGGCGTGTGGCTGGTGTCTTGGCGGGTGGCGTACACAGGCAGGGCTGGCGTTGGCTGTGTGAAGGGCACCTGCTGAGTAGGGGCTGCTCAGTGCGCCGCCGTGGCATTAGTGTGGGCTGGGCCAGTCTTGGACTGTCAGTGGATGTTGTCGCTGCTGGGGACAGGTCCGTTGGCTGGGGTACTTGCGCTCTGGCTGGTTGTGGTGCTTGGAGGATGGACGAAGTAAGGCCTCAGATCTCTGCCAGAAATCCCTTCTCCTGTTGCTGCTGCAAGTCAAGGAAGTCCCTCAGCAGAGCCACCATGTCTGCCTCTGGTGCTGCTGCTGAACTGGGAGGCTGTGGAGTGCTTGTTCTTGGGCGTGCTCCCTGCCTCTCGAACTCGTCTTCCTCCACCATATCCCAGGCCTCACCATCTGGGACCGTAGGCCCGTCCTCCACCGAACTGGATACACTGTTTTGCAGTGCATCTGTTCAGGCCCGACCGTTTCACCCCGAAACAGAGCGTTTTGGCAGTTACCTCAAACTATTCATAAACAAATAGAGAAGACGGGAGACAAAGAAAACGGCAAACAATTCAACAAAACAACGGAAAACAAAGGAAAGCATGCTACAAATGATAAGTACAGTAAAAGACATAAACCAGACATTTATGTGTGTGTGTTTGTTTGCGATGTTAGCTAACATGTCAACTGTTAGGGGGTGAATTTATAGGTGAATGCGTTTATGTGCGTGAAACGGGAAGCAGCCAGCTAGCCCCGAGTGTGCAACCCCAGAGCTAACGCGCTATTTTTGCAAACAGGAGTGAAATGGCAAAAGGGGTAAAAATGTACACAAACAACAAACAAGCACTGTATGTTTCCTTATGTTGGTGAGGGGAGGAAGGAGTGCTGCCTGCAGCCTGGGACAGAGCCTTCTGTCACAAGGTGCCTTCAGTGGACAAAAAGCCAATCCCATTCTGCAACAATTGCCATATGGACAGTTTGTTTGTCAAAAAGGCTCTGTCCATATGTCTCTGTTAGGCGTAACATATCAACAACTTCAGCTGCCTTTATCTTAACACAAAGAACAAGCTCTGCCTAAACCACAGGACCAGAATGTCACAGTGTGAAGGTACTAACATAAGCAATATGATAAGCATTATACACAGAATTTTTCCTTCACAATTATAAAACAGAGCAGTTATCAAACACTCGGGATGTCATTTTGATAACCTTTAACATTAGGGACCCAGACTCTGGTGTTCGGGTCTTTTCCCATGCTGTTGAGAGAGCGTGCATCGGTGGTGATGTTTCTCGAAAGGAATAAATTGTGTGAATTAGTACTTGAAGATACAGTTAAATTAGAGGCATGTGTAATCAAGTCTCATAATAAAGAAGTGAAAATATCTTGAACCGTTATCAATTTTTGTTTTACGCCCCAAAGGCTATTTCATTGGTTAATTATATGGTTAGGTATGTTTTACCCACAGGTTCACTGTTTGATATAAGTATGAGTGACCCAACCTACCCCCAAACACCCCAGGCCCACAAACTCCCCACCCCCCACGTGGGTGTACCCGGTTTTTACAAGACAGAGGTCTAATGATTGAGTTTCTCTAAAACATTGTAATGTACTCTTCTTACGTATTTTTTTTCTTAATTCACTGTTTCTTTCTGTCGGATATCTGATTCCTCACAAACCTCTTTGCAGGGTCCAGCAATCAGCAAAGTCCAGCTGTCTGGAACAGAAGAGTCCAGAGAGGAGAGAGCAGTGTATGGATGTAAACCCCACAAAAAAGGTGTGATATCTCTTTATCTATGTATTAATCATCATGGGGTTTGGCTTGGAGAATACTCTTTATTTAAACTCTTTTTTTTAGGCTCATAACTATGAGAATGACTAACCTCTCACTCTGATGTGGTGTAATTGCACACATTCAAAGGAAGTGCTTGGCTAAAAACCCCTAATTCTAATTAATCACAATCTCAGTAGAGGCACATGTTTGTTATGGGACTCAAACTCCCAGCAGCATTGTTACGATGTTTATGATTATTTAGAGATGGCAAACCATTATCACTATCACAGACAAGACACACCTACTACACTCTCTACGAGTGGAGGGTTTAGAGTGCAAGGGACAGGGTGTAGGATGCAGGGAACACACTCACAGAGTGTAGGGTACAGGGAACACACTCCTCGTTTGGAGCACAACACAAGAATAAACACAGAGCTGGAATGTGGTTTCAGTCAATCATCCAGGACCAGATTCATCCCTTTTATCAAAAGCATTTTAAATGTTACTTCAGCCTTTTCTGGGACATAAAAAATTCCTGGGACTGAAAAATGCAGCAGTCTATTTATCCAGATTAACAAAACAATTCAATTCCTCTCAAAGCATGATTAATCTGAATTACTGCCTCTACAAAATCATCGATCAAAAGCTGAACGTCAAAGAACTGAAGTGAATTATTACACATCTCGTCGTGTTTTTATTTCAGTCTCTCTGATACAGCACACCTCTTCATGTGTTTATTTCAGCCTGTCTGATACAGCACACCTCTTCATGTGTTTATTTCAGTCTCTCCAGCACACTCTGATGAAGTTGAAGAAGGAGGAGTTGAAACAGTTTCAGAGCCATCTGAGTCAGTATTACCCAGAATGCACTGAGAGACAACAGGAGGACCTTGAGGCCCTGCATGTAGTTGAGAAGATGCTGGAGACCTGTGGCAGTGAGAGATCTCTGAAGATCACACTCCACATCCTGAGGACCATAAAGCAGAAGGATCTTGCTGACTCACTGGAGAGAGATGAGCAGAAGAGTAAGACACTATTTTGTGTAAATCAGTCATTAATATATCAGTATTAGCAACTGCAAACAAGCCACTAAAGAGTGAATGTGTTTGTGCTGTGACTATTCCTTAGTAAACCTGGCCCTGAGAGAGATGTGCAACACACACGCCCCTTATGTAAGGATATAAATGTTGGAAAAAGCTCATTAATGCAGATTTAAAAAGCTGTGGCAGAATCAGTTTAGCAGTTTAATGTCTGTAAGAGAAACCCATAGCGCAAAGTGCAGATGTAACCCAATTTATGATATTATTACTGTTAATAAGATAATAGAATTGTGTGATCTTAACATACATAGAAAAGTTCTGAAATGTAATCTAAACTGAGTGGCCCTCTGCACCAGGTTGTGAAGCTGCCTGTACAGTTTAGAGCAGATATACCTGATTAGTTATACTGCTATGATGGGGTTTTCTATATATATAAATATGTATATACACACACACACACACACACACACACACACATATATATATATAGTATGATCTGTCTGTACATGTTCACTTAATCTCACAGATTCACTTCATCTCTTAATCTCATTTCACGTTGGTAAGACCTTACGCTCTATAGTTCCCCGACTCTTCACGAAAAAGGTACAATCTATTTCTGTGTGAGACTTGTGTAAAATATTGTGTCAAGGGGAAAAGTTCACAACAATGTTTTCAACTGATTGTCTTTTAAAATATAAGTCAATTGTCTGTCATATTTCCTCTTCTCAGAAAAACTCACAAGAGCCCCACAGACACTGAAATCTGATCTGAAGAAGAAGTTTGAACGCATATTTGAAGGTTTGGTACAGCAGGGCCACCCAACCCTCCTCAATGAGATCTATACAGAGCTCTACATCACAGAGGGAGGAGGTGGGGGGGTCAATAATGAACATGAGGTCAGACAGATTGAGGCAGCATCCAAGAGACGAACCACACAGGAGACTGCAATCCTCTGCAATGACATCTTTAAACCTTTACCTGGACAGGAGAAATACATCAGAACTGTGCTTACAAAGGGCATCGCTGGCATTGGGAAAACTGTCTCTGTGCAGAAGTTCATTCTGGACTGGACAGAAGGAACAGCCAATCAGGACATTAATTTAATCTTCACTCTTCCTTTCCGAGACCTGAACTTAAAGAAGGAGAGAGAATTCAGTCTGATGCAACTCCTCCAGCACTACTTTCCACAGCTGAAAGAGGTTGAAAGTGTTGAACATGATGAAGTAAAAGTTGTGTTCATCTTTGATGGTCTGGATGAGTGTCGACTGCCTCTAGATTTCCAGAACAATGAGATCTGCTGTGATGTAACAGAGTCCGCATCAGTGGACGTGCTGCTGACCAACCTCATTAAGGGGAATCTGCTTCCCTCTGCTCTCCTCTGGATCACCTCCCGACCAGCAGCAGCCAATCAGATCCCTCCTGAGTGTGTCCACCAGGTGACAGAGGTACGAGGGTTCAATGACCCACAGAAGGAGGAGTACTTCAGGAAGAGAATCAGAGATCAGAACCTGGCCAGCAGAATAATCTCACACATAAAGTCATCCAGGAGTCTCTACATCATGTGTCACATTCCAGTCTTCTGCTGGATTTCTGCTACAGTTCTGGAGACATTGTTGGGTAAAGCAGACAGTGGAGAACTGCCCAGAACTCTGACTGAAATGTACACACACTTCCTGCTCATTCAGACCAATGTGAAGAATCAGAAGTATCATGGCACCAATGAGACAAACCCAAAGAAGATCTCAGCATCAGATGCAGAAATGATCCTGAAACTGGGGAAGCTGGCTTTTCTACAGCTGCAAAAGGGCAATCTGATATTCTATGAAGAGGACCTGAGAGAGAGTGGCATTGATGTCAGTGAAGCTTCAGTGTACTCTGGGGTGTGCACAGAAATCTTTAAAGAGGAGTCTGGGTTGCATCAGGAGAAAGTCTACTGCTTTGTGCATCTGAGCATTCAGGAGTTTCTGGCTGCCTTGTTTGTGTTTCATTCATGTGTAAATGAGAACAGAAATGCACTCAGACCAGAAGAGTCAAGACATAAAACTGACAGAATGCAGCTGTCTGAGGTACACAGGAGTGCAGTGGATCAGGCCTTACAGAGTAAGAATGGACACCTGGAACTTTTCCTCCGATTCCTTCTGGGCCTCTCACTGGACTCCACTCAGACTCTCTTAGGAGAACTACTGACCCAGACAGAAAGCAGATCACCAGTGTCAGACTCACTGACACAGACAGGAAGCAGATCACCTGTGTCAGACTCACTGACAAAGACAGGAAGAAGATCACCAGTGTCAGACTCACTGACACAGACAGGAAGCAGATCACCTGTGTCAGACTCACTGACACAGACAGGAAGCAGATCACTCATTGGCTTATTCAGAAGACTATTCAGACGAACGGGAAGCAGATCACCTGCACCAGACCGACTGTCACAGATAGAAAGCAGATCACCTGCACCAGACCCACTGTCAGAGATAGAAAGCAGATCACCTGCACCAGACACATTGACAGACATAGAAAGCAGATCAGAGAGCAGAAGCAAAACAGTCCATTATATTAAGCAGAAGATCAGTGAAGAGTCTTCAGCAGAGAGGACCATCAATCTGTTCCACTGTCTGAATGAGCTAAATGACAACTCTCTTGTGGAGGAAATCCAGACTTCCCTGAGATCAGGAAGACTTTCTGATAAAGAGCTGGAACCAAACCAATGCTCAGCTCTGGCCTTTGTGTTACTGATGTCAGAGGAGGTCCTGGATGAGTTTGACTTGAAGATGTACAACACATCAGCAGCAGGTCATCAGAGACTGGTACCAGTAGTGAGGAACTGCAGGAAGGCCAAGTGAGTACTGTTACATCATTCACAATGCAGACGATTGACACTGATATTTGCATAAACAGTTTATAATTGTGTGAGAATGAAGTGCATGAACATAACTCACCTACATCATGACCAGAAGCCTGTATCTACCTTCAGAAAATGTTCATGAATAATATTTCAGAAGGTAATATTTCTGTTCTATTTTCATATACCCCTTAGTGTATGTAGGAAAGAAAAACCAATGGTAAAATACTGTAATCTGAATGTGATATTATAGTTGAACAATTGGCCATGTAGGATAAAGACAATAAATCTACAAATTGTAATTCATTCAATAGCATTTTTATACTTCCATCTTAAGTGTCAAACCTCACTGCAATGTAGGTCTTCCTCATATCCACAGCATCCTCTCTGAATTTGGAATTTGTGCTCTAGGTATAGAGGTAGGGGTTGGGGGGTGGGGAGTGACAGGGGGTTGCGAGCTCACAGCATTTCCTGCACAGCTTGGGCATGCTGTGATAGCACACCCCATCCCTGTTGTTCCCCAGTGTGCTGGTGCTGGGGATGTGGCTCACTCTGCCTACTGCAGAGGGGTGGGGTTTGACCTGGCCCAGCCATTTCCGGGCCCCTGTACAAACTCTGACCTCTTCTAGGACCCTCCTGGTGTCACATTTGAATTAAACAAACCATGTTACAGCACTGAGGTCCTATACGCCTTCCTTGTAGTGCTGCACAGTGACCAGTTTGTTCTCCATCTCAGACAGGGGCTCAGTGGTGAAATTACTGAGGGACTCTTATCCTTCCCCTCTCTATAGAGGTTCCAGAACCTCTCCAGGGCATTAGCATTTTAAAGCTAACCTCAAAGATGTCAGTGGGGCCTGGAACCTTCACCTCCAAACAGGTCATGCTGGGCATTTTGGTCTCTGTCTGTGGAGGATGGGTGGGGTGTTGTGCCATCCTGATTGTTCTGTCCACTGGCTCTGTCATGCTAAATTTGATCCGCCTGGGAAATTTGATCTGGCCTGACGCAACAATGGGTTCTGAACAGCTGATATAGCATCTCCATTGAAAAACAAAAAAGTCAAAGGCAAATACATATTTTGCAAAGGGGCATGCTTTTTAAGTGTTAGTGATTAAAGTCTTTGGTGAAATTATAGTGACAAGCAAACGATGGTGGTGAACCTTAAGATTCAACCTGGTGGGCGTACAAATTCATGAGTCAAATTACTGATCACTCCTGAATGCTGGCCAGAGTGCATATTTACTTACACAAACATAAACAGTAAATGCAGCGATCTGACCAGCTTTCCTGTGGTTATCTTTATTATGAAAGCCAAGTAGTCCAATATTACAGTGAAAAGAATCATTCTGCCCATGGAAAATACATCATGATCCAGTGGTGGTCGCTAGCTAGGATTTTTCATAGCTTTATGTTTCTCTGAAACAAACATTATTTCTGTCTGCCTTTCCAATGGGTTTTTCAAAGTTTTTTACCTTGACATTGAAAGAGGGATACCATTTTCCATCGTTATCAGCTACTGCATCTTCACATGTGTATTTAAGGTATCTGTATGTGCTGTAGGTTTGATCTTTGAAAAATTAAACAAGCTGGCAATAATTATTAAGTATTAGACATCAGCTTCAGTGTAGTTACCATCATGTTCAATACATCCTCATTAATCGTAGAAATCTCAAAACTGCACTAAAATGATTTAACTCCACTCTCTTCCTGAAGTAGTGTTAATCCCTCTGAGGTATAGTCTTGCAAAACTGCAAGCGATTTAATTTCCTAACTTTCTAAACGTTAGATCATCCTTGCATTGTTGTAGTAACAGATGCTATGTCCGCTGTTTAGAACCCATTGTTGCGTCAGGCCGGATCAAATTTCCTGGATGGACCAAATTTTACATGACAGCTCCTCTGTTGTCCACTGGATGTCTGTTGCTCCTTGTGGCTCTTTTGGTTGGACTTGTCGGCGATGCCATCTTCCTACCCAGGTCCTCATTAGATGAACAGTGTTGATACCTGCAGGAGACTCAAGTACAATCCAAACACAGCTTGCAAAACCAACATTACAAGATTATTACATCTTTCACCACGAGTAAGCAAAGGGTCTTTGCTATTTTGGCTGATAGGACACTTAATGTAAAAATGTGACTCACAGTAGAGATAATGATGGTATATTCTGTTATGTAGTCCTGTCTTTAAATATGATCACATCGTGTGAAGCTGTTCTCCACACACAGAATGTATCTGATGCCCAGTCATTTGATTGAGTTAGGAACTCACTCACCACTTTCCTAACGGTCGTGTTAGCTGATGACATGCTCATGTATTTGACCTGTGTTTAGACACTCACCACCAGGGTGCTGCTCACTCTCTCAAAAGCATATTGATTCTTTGGAGTTTCAGAAATGATCGCTCTGGGAAACTAAAAATCCCACAGTTATGGAATTACACATTCTACAAAACTGTTTTAAAAATAGTTTTTTATTGCTTGTGAATTAGTGAATAGTGTTCAAATCTCTATGTCTCAAATACTCAGACAAAATTTAACTTAGATGCTGCCCCTGTCAGGAGGATCATGTCATTCACCCACGACCAACACCCCACCTGCCTGTCCCTCCCATACCCCCACCTGAGTCTGTCCAACCCAATCCAACTCACCCCAACCCTAGAAGGCCCCTCCCATCCTGCACCCCACATACACAGTGAGGGAAATATGAGGGTAAGAGATAGAGAGACTGTGGAAACAAAGAGAAAGAGCGAAAAAAGAAAGAATGAAAGAGACATATGATATTCAATACAGGAAACTGTAGAGGTCATATATTTTTTTAATTTTGCATTTTACAACTTTCATGTTTTAGAAATCATAAATATTTAATTATATTGTCATACAGAATAAAAGAAAATTGCATTACGTGCATGATATTTTCCCAGCAGTAGAAATAAATTCAATATAAAGTTCTGTGATAGGTCTTGATCATAGTGGATAAACATCACAGATTGATGGTATATATACATATCCCTGTACATTCAACATTTCTGTTATCCAGCTACTCTCTCTTCTCACAATATAGCAGAAGAGACCATAGAATGTCAGTTTTTTCATTTCTTTTTCATATTGTTCCTGGCTGAAACTTAGTGGTCAGTTAGCTCATATATATGTACACACACACACACACACACACACACACACACATGCTTTGTGTACAGTATGCTTACTATACAGTAGGTGTGGCTGAATTGTGTTAAAAACAGCACTTCTATTAGTTTTATAGGCAAATTGCTTTGGGTCTAGTAAACCCCCCACTTTGCTGTCTAGCTTTTACTTGACCAAGCCAAGATGATGCCGGGTGCCAAATATAGCTTCATGTCATTTTACAATTAAAGTTACAAATTTGGTTTCTCTCCAACTGTGTGAATCATCGTGCTGTTGTTTTGTGTGTGTCGACTGTGGGGGGCCTTAGTTGGTGACGTCTGTATGCTGATGTAGTTCCATCTGAGAGGTGTAAAGATTACGGCCTGAATGACCACATCGTGTTTAGTAAAATTACTTGCCAAGCTGTGAGATTTCCATGGGATTTTTCTAAATCAAGATACCATTTAAATTTAGTTCAGATATTATGTAGTTGTTCCAATTTTAAAAAGTAATTACAATATTCACCTTCCTCCAGCCATTTATAGCTTGTCCTTATGAAACTCCTTTGGCTTTATAGATGTACTGTTGACTCACCTTGCTTTTCAAATGAGCTAATTTAGTTCAGTTTTCTTCTAGTTTATATACATTGTATGTACTTCAAAATGCAATAATATTTATGATCAATTCATTTTCCTCCCTTTGGGTCCATTTGATCAGGGCTCCTGACTCTTAAAATGCTGGTTGGGTCAAACATAGACATCATATTGGTTAAGGAGGTGTGATTACAATTTTGTTGTGGCCTGTAAGGTCATAAATCCATGTAATTTAGGTTTAAAATGTGGTTTAAAATCCCCACCTAATTAAATGTTCAGATTAGGATTGATTTCTCAGAATTCATTATGAATAGCATCTATGAAATAATTCTTTCTCTTATTTTGGCTGTTAACCATAAATATTCCCAGGCAAATAAATAATTCCAAAACTGACCATCTGTAGTGACAACTGCTAAGTCATAATGACCTGCAGGGTTGAGATGAGATAAAATAACTTACATTTATGTTTTAAAAAAGAAGCCCAGCAGAGTATTGAATTCTTTAAATAATTCATCGACCATCCCTTGACTGTTGGTAAGATTCTCCTGTAATTCGTCTAAGTACGTTTTCAGATGATCCAGCCAATTGTTACAGACAGGCCATTTCTCACTGAGATCTAATGTTGTCCCTTTAAGAATGCCTGGAGATCTTATAAGTCCCAAATTAGCCTGTTATGATGCAATATATTTTTTGTTAAATATTACATTTTAGGTAATAATATTTTATAATGTTAGATTTACTGAGCCCCTTTAAAGCACTTCGGCTCGTTTGGATACAATGTTTTACGAGGGTTGACATTGTTTAATGAACGAGAGAGTGGTTTGACTCTGTGACCCGGAGAGTGATAAGTGAGTGAGTTGGACCGGCGCGATTTCCAGTGAGGTTTGTGCACGCAGTTCGGCGGCGTCTGGTAAATCCTGGAAGCGGATCTCCCAAAACTCGTCCACTCCACTCGAATATTGTTTTTTCCCCATGGTTTTCTTTTCCTTGTTCATCCTTAACCAACTAAATTGTGCGACAACATGACACTCAGCCCAGGCTGTCAGGATCTTTAAGAAAACACTGAACAAACCGATTGTGGGGGCAGCGAACTGTTGCCTTCACAATTCCAAGACTGGGCTGTCTGTCCTCGGCGACAAGAGCGAGCTGGCCGCGGAATGAGAAGCTCCGGCGTTGGGTACAAGTGGCGGAGGAAACGTCAGTCCTCTTTTCTTTCTTATTGTATTTAAACAAGTAGAGTGTATCAGCCGCACGCCACTAAACTCAGCAACCTTATAGCCAGCATTGACGAGTTTAAAGACAACCAGAGTTAGATCAGGCATGCAGTATCTGCCCAGGGAGGCCGTGACACTATCAAAGTAGCAATATGTATCCTGTTTTACCACAAATATTTTAGAATCCACATCAATTGTAAGCTATTTTTTCATCATCATTTCTGATTGGAATGCCGGGCTTCTTTCTTTTGACTAGGAAAAGTTTGGACATTGTAGGCGATCACTCCAGTCATAGTGGAGTGTGTGAACTTAATGACTTGGTGGAAGTCTCTCGTCAAATGGATGTTTTAGAACACAACTGGTAGGCTAAATACTTGGCTACAGGATGAAACATTGATTGCATGCCGAATTTAAATATGACTATCAAACCTACTTTACTGCTGTCTCATATGACCGTCTATGATTGAGTTTACTTTGTAAAGGTACCAGAGTCAGACATGACGGCGCCATTTTGAGTCCCTATAGATTCACAATTCTAGCTCTGTGGTAACCCCTCATCACTCCATGTGGGACACAGCAAAATATTTCACTCGAAGTTGCATTTTTCCTAGTTACATAAATTCATGTTATGGGACTTGACACAACTAGGGAAGAGACAATTAAGTCACAACTGAAGTCAACTTAGGATATGTGTCAGTAGGTTACATTATGGCGACTACAAGATTATAAAGCGAGACCTGTACAAAAACTGTGAACTGTGCAAGGTTTTTACTAAAACCTGACATCACCAACAGCCAAGTTCATTGGCAATTGGGCTCAAAGAAGCAGTGGAGCTTGCTTCTCCTGCCACAATAAGAGACTCAACAGAGAAGCTTTTCTGCCAGAGATTGAGAGGGAGGCTATGTACCAGCTACCAAGCAAACTTATTCTATTGGCGAGGTACTAGCTCGGCTACCCACAAGGTATATGTTGAATATTCTGTTCTGTTTAACATCAAACTGGTGACTTTGACAGATGAAACTTTAATTTGGATGCCATAAGTGGCTTGTGAAGTTGAGCGATACAAACCGCACACAGCCATAAGCTAGCGGTACCGCTGCAACGCAGCGCTTCATTATTATATCCTCACAATAGTTTTGGCGTGAATGTGTCGCAGCCTGTTCTCTGTGGAGGGATGACAGCACTCTCTAGTGGACTTATTTAGTAACTGCAGCAGAGCTTAGAGAGGAGTCAAAGCATTTTGATTCAGCAAAACTGTTCTGAATAAGGGCCCCAATGGATCCAGCTTTGTGTGTTATTTCATTTCTGGTTTTGTGCAACTGGTTAATGCTACAGCTGTGTTGATTTTCTTGTAAAATTGAGTATTATTGTTGTAGAAGTTTATTATTTTCAGTTACACCAAAAACAGATAAACACAACAAAAGATGGGAAAATGCTCAGCCAAAATATTTTCTTGCTTGTAACCCAAATCACAAAAGTTTTATGATTCAGACCTTGTGTAAAATTATAATTCAAATGAAACAGGGTTACACAGAATTTTCTGGCACATGGCATGTGGTTGTATATTTGTGAACTGGTTTCACACCAGTTTATCATTGTCATTCATACAATTAGTAACGTAACTAAATACTAAAATAAGGACCACAGTAAAATTGAAAATGAGCTTTTCTAGCAGCTTTGAAAAATGAATAATGCACTGATGTCCAAGAACCAAAGAAAAAATATGAGCATGTTTTAAGATGCATGAAGTGCAATAAAATAATTTTGTTTCCTGAATCAGACTGATACTTGTGGTTAAAAATTGGAATCACAATATTTAGCATAATAATTGGGATTATAATTTTAAGCATGATCATTCAGTTGAGTATTTCAGGCCAGTAAGTTGAACAGAAGCAACTGTGAATGTTCTGACATGCAGACCTGATTATAAGCTAGCTCTGAAACTGACTGATGCCTGAAAACAGGGAAAGCAGACTGTAGTAGCCTGGAATATTGATTGCTTTTTTATTTTGTCTTTAATGTTCAGAGAATGGCAGTTAAGTATCAGAGAGTAAACATTTAGTTTTTTATCTCAGCACCTTAATTGTGTTTAGTTAAATAACATCAAAAAATGATTTTAGTTTCCTGCTGATGGCTCAGTGATGTGCACTGTTTTGACACTGGTATTCCTACGTTGGGGTTTTTTGGTAAAATTCATAAAACCAAAACTGTCAAAATGTTTGGTCATAGGTCATTGAGAAATGATCACCATCAGAACAGACTTGCTGCACTGCTGATCAGATGTGAACTAAAAACCCCCTTGCCTTCCTGTGACTACTCCTGTGAACCTTTAGCTGTGTGATAATTTCTGCTCTTTTACTTTCATTGGAAGGAAATACAAACTTCTCACAACTTGTCAAGCTAACTTCACTCTAAAGACTGGAATTTGCTTTAATAATGAAATACAGTATAAAAGGATCTGATAACTCCATCCTTAGCCCTGCTGTCCACACTTGGCTCAGGGGCATGAGTAGGGCCATGAGTGAGGCTTAAAGCCCAGAGTTAGCCTGGAAAAGACTGTGGAAAAGGTAACTGGGCCATTAGCCCCAATTCTGACAGAACTGAATAGAGGAAAAGGGGCTATTTGGGTCAGAACCACAGCTGTAGAACTGTCAGACTTGAGAAGGACATCTTATTCTCAGGTGTAAAGTGCTGCAGTTGGAGAGTGTAGCACAGACATCTTCCTCAGAGCATTGTAGATCTTACAATCCTCATTATCACTCTTTATCAGTGAGCACTATCAATACGACATTTAAAATATTAAGTGTTAAATATGAACACATCACCTCTTTCTTTCAGACTCAGCAGCTGTGGTCTTACAGAGGAGTCCTGTGAAATTGTGGCCTCAGCTCTCCAGTCATCAAACTCACCCCTGAGAGAGCTGGACCTCAGCTACAATAACCTGGGAGATTCAGGAGTGAAGCTGCTCTGTGCTGGACTGAAGAGTCCAAACTGTAAACTACAGACACTGGGGTGAGTAGTGCTGTGTACTTTGTGACTTTTAGTAAATATTTAGTGTTTATGGCTCCACACAGAGAAACCTTAAACAGCTCCTTCTCTCAATCAAACTTCTTCTCTCTCCAGGCTTCCTTCCTTTGTCCACATTGGTCCCATCCCTCTCTTCCTACCACTCTATAACAGCAACGTAAAGCAGAATCGGGTAATTCAGTGGTACAGTGCCACAGAATGAATTTATGCTGGATATATGACATTGACAGTGAGAGTTTAATCATACTTCAAAATGTGGGTATTTATACAGACTATACTGAAGTATCAAAGGCTTTCCAGGTACTGGGAAAAATCACTCAATTCCAAAGAATTACTGAGCACTTTCCATCCTGCATATTATGAGAGTTTGAGGATAAGGAGACTGTGATACCTTTGGATGCTGAGCACATTGACCCAGAACCTGGTAAATGCTGGACTGTGATGCCAGTACAGGAGCAGGAGACGTCAGGGCCAGTTGAAAGTGGCAAAGTGAACACAGAATTTGGAAATACTTTGGTTTCACACCAGTTTATCATTATCATTCATACAACTAGAAACACAACTAAATACTAAAATAAGGACCACAATAAAATTGAAAATGAGCTTATTTGGTTGTTGCAGCTTTGAGAAATGAATAATGCACTGATGTCCAAGAACCAAAGAAAAAATATGAGCATGTTTTAAGATGCATGAAGTGCAATAAAATAATTTTGTTTCCTGAATCAGACTGATACTTGTGGTTAAAAATTGGAATCACAATATTTAGCATAATAATTGGGATTATAATTTTAAGCATGATCATTCAGTTGAGTATTTCAGGCCAGTAAGTTGAACAGAAGCAACTGTGAATGTTCTGACATGCAGACCTGATTATAAGCAAGCTCTGAAACTGACTGATGCCTGAAAACAGGGAAAGCAGACTGTAGTAACTTAGAATATTGTTTGCTTTTTTATTTTTTCTTTAATGTTTTCAGAGAATGGCAGTTAAGTATCAGAGAGTAAATATTTTTTTTATCTCAGCACCTTAATTGTGTTTAGTTAAACAACATCAAAACATGATTTTAGTTTCCTGCTGATGGCTCAGTGATGTGCACTGTTTTGATATTGGTGTTCCTACGTTGGGGTTCCTTGTAAAATTCGTAAAACCAATAACTATCAAAATGCTTGGTCATAGGTCATTGAGAAATGATCACCATCAGAACAGACTTGCTGCACTGCTGATCAGATGAGAACTAAAAGAGGTGATGTGTTAATATATAAAAATATATTAACACATCACCTCTTTCTTTCAGACTCAGCAGCTGTGGTCTTACAAAGGAGTCCTGTGAAATTGTGGCCTCAGCTCTCCAGTCATCAAACTCACCCCTGAGAGAGCTGGACCTCAGCTACAATAACCTGGGAGATTCAGGAGTGAAGCTGCTCTGTGCTGGACTGAAGAGTCCAAACTGTAAACTACAGACACTGGGGTGAGTAGTGCTGTGTACTTTGTGACTTTCAGTAAATAGTTTGTGTTTATGGCTCCACACAGAGAAACCTTAAACTGCTCTTTCTCTCAATCAAACTTCTCTTCTCCCCAGCCTTCCTTCCTTTGTCCACGTTGGTCCCATCCCTCTCTTCTTACTCCTCTATCACAGCAAAGTAAAGCAGAATAAAACCCCATGAGTCTTAGGATTGCCAGCTGTGTGGTTCCTGACCAGAATTATCTTGTGTTGAAGTTCAGTGTGAAAGTGGGATTATGTGTGTGTTCTATCAATAGACTAGTGTTGAGACAGCAACATGCATTTTATGGTTATTTACCCTGCTCCCTTCTTTTATGGTCCCTTGCCATGCACCCAGACACGGCCTGAGAGGGACAAATGGACTCCACCCCCTTGTAAATACCCCTGAATCAGTGACCAAAGAGGCAACAGGCTTTTCAAGCATGGCAAGGAGCAGAGCTTTACTCAGAAACTAAAATGAAACATATGACAGCCAAAATGGATGTTAAAGCAGAACTGGGCATGTTACGACCCTCTTTGTGGTTGGTAAGCCCTAAGACTCCTTTTTTAAACTTGCCCAACCACAGGGGGCTATCACCTGTCTCTCTTCCTCTGGCTCCTTCCCCTTCTGGAGGACGTGCATGTCTCTGTGCGTGTGTGTGTGTGTGTGTGTGTCTGTGTGCGGCATGTGAGTGAGCAAACAGGCTTACTTAAACTATCCTGGAGTTACTCGTTAGAACGCCTGCAGCATGTAGGTAGGAGATAGTTTGTCGGATGTGGCGTGCCCTTTTCTTGGTGATCGCATCAGCACTGAAGCTCTAATAATTTGCAGAGCTTTACATGGGGAGAGGGAGATTAGACCCTGATTAGATAGCTATTCTATCATTCCCTGATGAGTATCTTTGTGAATTTTCCCATTTTCTGACCAATCAATAATTAATTTGATCAACGTTCTCCAGGCTCATATTTCAAACATTAGGCAGCACATCATTTCAAGGTGCTTTATTGGCGTGACATGGGCTGTGTTGCCAAAGCAAATGGTACAGTTAACACAATAACAGAACAATTAACACAATTAATAATGGGGGAAAAAAGGAACAAACATGAATGCATACAATGAATGACTATTAACTATCATTTATACATTTATTACATTCCTGCACTGGTGACAGGTTGCTACATATAGAGCAGCCAGGGAGGCTGTGTGTCCTTCACCCAGTAAGATTGGTAATTGTCTCTCCGCAGGGAGTGTTTCAAAATTTGGATATATTCTTTTACATTTTTCAAAGAAGTCTTTGTGAATTTTTGTGTAATTTGTGCAGTATAGGAGGATGTGTAGCTCTGTCTCAGCCTCACCTGTCTCACAGTGATCACATATCCTCTCCTCTTTGGGGCGCCAGGTTTGCTTGTGTCTGCCTGTTTCAATGGCCAGACTGTGATCACTTAGTCTTTATTTGGTTTGGATCTGTCTCTGCTTCATATCTCTGACAGTGGAGAGATATTCTGCCAGTTTGTAATTTCTGCTTAACATAGTGCAGCAATTTAATTTGTTTTGTGGTTTTGTCATTTTCTTCCAATGTTCCAAATAAGAATCTTTGATTAATTAATTGGCTGATTTTAATTGAAGCAGTGCTGGTCTGAAACATGTCATTGTTAGTATTGTTAGTTATTTGGTTTGTTTTTTTCATGGCCAGCTGACTGAGAAGACTTCTATTGGGGCTTAGCTCTTGAGATTGGAGGGAATTTGGTTCACTTGTTTTTAGATGAATCCAGAATTGTTATGCTCTTTTCTGAATGTTAATCAAAGGGTAACGGCCTAATTCTGCCCTGCATGCATTGTTTGGTGTGTTTCAGTGGACCTGGAGTATATTTTTGTAAAATTCATGCATGCAGGATTTCCACTGGGTTTTTGTCCCATTGTGAGTAGTCTGGATGGCTAAGTGGACCCCATACCTCACAGCACAATACAGCACAATTGGCTGTCAGATGCTGTCAATTATTTTTAACCTGATTCTTATGAGCAATTTAATATGGTAAAATTCTCTTTTTATGGCAAAGAATGCTGTTTTGGCTTTGTCTTTTAGTGCATTCACTGCTAAGTTAAAGCTCCCCGATGCATTGATTTTCAGACCAAGGTATGTGTAATTTGTGGTATGTTCTAATACTGTGTTGCAGAAGGTGAAACTGTATCTGCTTTTCTGAGACCTGACCTTTTTCTAGAATATCATTATTTTGGTCTTTTTTAAGTTTACTGCCAGGGCCCAGGACTGGTAGAATTTTTCTAAGATGGCCAGGTTCTGCTGTAGCCCTTGATCTGTGTTCGACAGCAGAACCAGGTCATCTGCATATAATAAAAATGTAATTTCTGTGTCATGTAGAGTAAGTCCAGGAGCTGCAGAATGTTCCAACATTGTGGCTAATTCATGAATGTAAATGTTAAATAACGTTGGACTCAGGCTGCAACCCAAGTGAAGACAACCCATAACCCTGAGTGAAGAATTCTGTTCTTTGATTGTCAGTTTTTCACTGTACATTTGTTTTCTAAATACATTGATTTAATGATGTCATATATTTTACCCCCAATACCACTTTGAAGTATTCTATAATTTAATACCTGGTGCCAAATCGAATCAAATGCTTTTTTAAAGTCAATAAAGCATGCAAAGATGTTTCCTTTGTTAGTTTGGTGAACATGTTTATCTATGAGGGTGTATAGGGTGTAAATATGATCTGTTGTGTGATGTTTTGGGAGGAATCCAATTTGACTCTTACTCAAGACACTGTGGTCGGTAAGGAAGTTTATAATTCTTGAATTAAGGATGCTACAAAATGACTTCTCCAGATTACTGCTTACATAGATGCCTCGGTAATTATTTGGGTCTAATTTATCTCCACTCTTATAAATTGGGGATATAAGCCCTTGGTTCCAGGTGTCAGGGAAGCAGCCAGTACTTAGTGATAGACTGAATAATTTCAGTAGGGCCTCTTGTATTAACTGGTTACTATATTTCAGAATCTCATTATTTATGTTGTCAAAAGCACAAGACTTTCTTGGTTTTAGTGTTCTGAGATGCTCAGTTAATTCCTGCGTTGTGATTAGTGTGTCAGTTGGGTTTTGGTTGTCTTTGATCAATTGTCCAAGAAATGCCAGTTCTTTTTTGATTTCAATTTGTTCTTTTGTTAATTTGTTTTGTGCAATGTCCATATACATGTTTTCAAAATATTGATACCAAACTGAGCCGTTTTTTTAAAGTTAATGCAGGTTTTTCTGCCCAACTGAAATTATTCCACATTTCCCAGAATTAGTTTTGATGAATTGATTTTTCAATGTCTATGAGAGTTTTGTTAATGTGGTTTTCTTTTTTCTGTTTCAGAGTATTTTTGTATTGTTTCACAGTACTCCAAGTGTAAATCTGAATTTTGGGGCTGGTGATGTTTTTGATAAGACAGTTTCCGTAACTTTTTCCGAATTATGTTACATTCATCATCAAACCATTTCTCTTTGTATTTGTTGTTTGGGTTACAATTCTTGTGTAGTTCCAGGTTTGATATTTTGGTTTCTTTATGAAATATGTCCTCAATATGTTTAACAGCCAGATTTAGGCCTAATTTGATAGATTCATACTGTCTGTTAATAAAGTTATTAGTAAGGTTTGTGATTTCAGGTGAGTTAAGAGCTTTGCTTAATTCCTCTGCTCTGTTTGGAGCCCATCTGTATGTGTGTTTTAGATCGTACAGCTTACTGGGCTGCGTCTGTATGTTGTCATTTGCTGCTCATTTGTTCTGTTTATATATACAATGATTTGACTGTGGTCTGATAGGGAGGTTTGTTGCCTGACAGTGAATTTATTTATTTCTTCCTTGTACCACACAGTAATTCCTCCAGAATCTCTGCCATGATTTATATGCGTATGTTTAAGAGAAGGGAGAATAATCTCTCTAAAGTTGGGTGGGCATTCTGTGGACACATCAGCACAACACCAGGTTTCACCGAGTAGCACAATATCAACATTTTCCAAACTACTTACAAATTCAGGATCTGTGCTCTTCAGATCAGGTGATGAGGACCACAGACCCTGGATGTTCCAGCTACAGATTCTTCTGTAGTCAAAATGTAAATATAAATGTATCGTAAAATTAAATAAACTACAAATATGAAACTATATATCTAATTGATTTACAAGGATTTGCTTATGATTGAACATATACATTGTATACTCTTAATTATAATAATTATTATGCATTTATTTATTTATTTGCATATTTTTTACTCACTCCCCTCTCGGTAATTAATTTGTTGCAGATCAAACCCAGCTGGCAGCAGATCTCTCTCATGTCAGAGCCAGCAGGGCTCTGAGTGGCTGCAGCATAGCTGAGTCCAGGCTGTGTGTGCTGGGCTGCGGTGCTGAGTCCAGGCTGTGTGTGTTGGGCTGCAGCATAGCTGAGTCCAGGCTGTGTGTGCTGGGCTGCAGCATAGCTGAGTCCAGGCGGTGTGTGCTGGGCTGCAGCATAGCTGAGTCCAGGCTGTGTGTGCTGGGCTGCAGCATAGCTGAGTCCAGGCTGTGTGTGCTGGGCTGCAGCATAGCTGAGTCCAGGCTGTGTGTGCTGGGCTGCAGCATAGCTGAGTCCAGGCTGTGTGTGCTGGGCTGCAGCATAGCTGAGTCCAGTCTGTGTGTGCTGGGCTGTGGTGCTGAGTGTTGGGTTGTGGGGGGTGGCGGGAGTGGGGTGGGCAGTGTGGGCATCCTGCCTCTCCCCTGGTGCTGTGTAGGGTCAGTCCTCCTGGGCACATGAATCCTGTTTGTCCCATGATGGCTGTGCTTGGGTATGGGGCTGGGGCTGGCTGGCTGTTGGCCCAAGGCGGTGTCTCTCAGGTACTAGGCAAATATTTTGACCCCCTGCTCATTTCGGTGTACCCGGGCACATGGATGTTGAGCGTTCAGATTGAGGTGGTGGACGATGTGTACGTTAGC